>VSMD01070764.1:0-51707 GCA_008750895.1 Mirza zaza
GGATCGTTTGAGCTCAGGAGTTCGAGACCAGCCTGAGCAAGAGCGAGACCCCATCTCTACTATAAATAGAAAGAAATTAATTGGCCAACTAATATATATAGAAAAAATTCGCCGGGCATGGTGGCACACGCCTGTAGTCCCAGCTACTTGGGAGGCTGAGGCAGCAGGATTGCTTGAGCCCAGGAGTTTGAGGTTGCTGTGAGCTAGGCTGACGCCACGGCACTCACTCTAGCCTGGGCAATAAAGTGAGACTCTGTCTCAAAAAAAAAAAAAAAAAAAAAAAAGAAAGCCACTGCCCAGACCTACCTGTGCACAAGCATCCTACAGGTGCTGGCATTGAGTGTGTTCTCCAGCCAGGGGTCCTTAAACGGGCCGTCTCTCCTGGTCACCTTCTCATAGAGGCCTTTCACGGAGCAGCCGCAGAGGGAGCTTGCTGTTCAATACACAGAGGAGGCTGAAGTCACCAGGGGCACCCACCAGCCCCACCGCCAGGAACACATGGTGCCAGGCCTGCAGGGACTGAGCAGCACGTCTGCGACGGGAGCAGGCGGGGACCACAATCCCCTCACGCTGGGTTCTCCAAGGGTGCTGAGCTAATCGTTTCAAGACCAGCGACCCTCTGAAAGCGCAGCCGGTCCTGGGGACGGGGCAGGCACACGTACCGCAGGGGAGGAGGATGTAGTGGGCGCCCGTCCTGGTGACGTGGAGGAGGAAGCCGCTCTCCCCGTCGATGCCGAGGCTGCCTCTGTGCCCGATCTGGTGCCCGGTGCTGCCGGAGTAGATATAACCGCTGACCTGCAACGGCAGAGGGTGGGGGGGGATGGGGCAGACCAGACGTCCAAGAGGGAGGACATTTTTATTTTTTTATTTTTTTTTTCCTTCTCTTTTTTTTTTTTTTGAGACAGAGTCTCGCTTTGTTGCCCAGGCTAGAGTGAGTGCCGTGGTGTAAGCCTAGCTCACAGCAACCTCACACTCTTGGGCTCAAGTGATCCTCCTGCCTCAGCCTCCTGAATAGCTGAGACTACAGGCATGCGTCACCATGCCCGGCTAATTTTTTTTCTGTATATATCAGTTGGCCAATTAATTTCTTTCTATTTATAGTAGAGATGGGGTCTAACTCTTGCTCAGGCTGGTTTCGAACTCGTGACCTCGAGCAATCCGCCCGCCTCGGCCTCCCAGAGTGCTAGGATCACAGGCGTGAGCCACCACGCCCGGCCTAGGAGGACAGTTTTAAATGGTGCGGAAGGATAAGGCGGTCGACATTCTCCCGGGGTGGAGGAAAGAGCGCTTTGACACGACAGTGTGCGGAGCGTCCGGCCCCGCAGAGGCTCCAGGCCCCAACACTGATGGCACGAACGGCAGGTGCACACACTGTGCCTCCTGGGAAGGCCCACAGCCCCACCCGCTAGGCAGCCCCAGCATCCTGGGCGTCAGGAGTGGGGCCTGGGCGGACCCCCAGCAAGCGGCTGGCCGCGAGTCCTGTCCGGGCAGTGGAGGCGACAGGGAGGCAGGGCCGAGGCTGGGGCAGGTGTGGGCCTCAAGGACGGGAGGCTGGCGCCACTGGTCTGTACCTCCTCCTCCTCCCGGGTGAGAAGCAGCAGGTCCGGGGCCCCGTCGCCGTCCACGTCGGGCACCTGGAGCAAAGGGCTCAGGATGGAGGCGTTCCTGCTGGGGCTGCCGGGATGGGTCCACAGGGTTTCCCCTAAAACCAAGCACACTCTCACCGAACATGGCTCCAAAGCCCCCCACAGCAGCCTGCCAACAGCTCAGCCTCCGCAGCAGGCGCACTGGAGGCAGCGTCCTGCAACCCGAGGCTCACCGCACGCACAGAACACAGTCGCTTGCTCATGGAGGGCAAAGGCGTGTGCGGCCGTCCTCGTAAGGGACCGGCAGGTGTGGTGTGGTGGTAACAGAACATGTGACGTGACCTTGTGAAGATGGTCTGATGGTCATGTGCCAACATGTTCAGAGCAGTATTCCTGGGAACTGCAGAGCTCTCCCTCCTTTCCCGGTATCTGTGTTCCTAACACTTGGCACTAAACAAGCACATCCAGAACACCCAGGGGCGATGCTGACGCTCCCCGCAGGTGGACAGGACCAGGCCTCAACCACCATCTAGGCCCCTCAGAACCCTGCCTCTCCTGCACCCTGCGCCTCTGCACCCATGCAAACCACAGCTGAGCGGCCCCTCCCTTTGCCCTGCACGCAGAGGGCAGTGAAGGTGCATGCTCAGAGGTGGACCTACTGACCACGGGGCCTGATGTAACACCTTTTTTCTTTTTTTGGAGACAGGGTCCCACTCTATTCTCCAGGCTGGAGTGCAGTGGTACGATCACAGCTAACTGTGACCTCGTACTCCTGGGCTCAAGTGATCCTCTTGCCTCACCTCCCAAGTAGCTGGGACTACAGGTGCCACCACCACGCTCAGGGTCTCACTGTGTTGGCCAGACTGGTTTTAAACTCCTGGTCTCAAGCAATCCTCCTGCCTCGGCCTCCCAAAGTGCTGGAATTATAGGCATGAGCCACTGTTACAGCTTCTTACCCACGCATGAACTCACCAAACCCTTTTTTTCAGACTGATTCCTTGATTCTTAAAATAGTTCCAGCCTGCTCCATATTTTCCTCCATATCTTTCAAACTACAGCTTCTAAGGGCAATGCTAACATCCACCAAATCTAGGCAGAGAATTCCTTCGGACCTTGGTAAGGTGCGAGGGACGATCCAACTAAACCACTTCTGCTCCACCTTGTGTCCCCCGCTTGGTGCTTAACATGACCTGTGACATCAGCGCTCAGAGACATGTGCCGTAAGGTTAAGAGCACCAACAGGCCCAGACCTTCCTGGGGGGTGAAGCACGGGCTCAGGCTCTGGGCTCACCCTGGTGCTGCCACTGTGTGCACCCCATGCACAGCTGCAGCCTCCTCTCCGTGTCTCTGCTGCACAGGTTTCTGACCGACACTGCTTCGCATCCACAACCAAAGTGTAAACCAGAGGTGACAAGACAGCAGTAGGACACATCAGAGCAGCAGAAGGGAGCTGAGGCATGATGAGACCTCCAAGCAGTTGCCCCCTTCCTTGGAGGTTTCCCACCTGTAAGCTTCCTCCCACCCAGCCAGCCACCCTGAGATCTCAGGGATGACCCCTGGCCTTGGCCCTGCCGGGTGAGGAGGCTCAGGTGCAAGCCCCCTACCTGGCTGCCTACCTGTGAACAAGTTGACTGCAATGACGGAATCGGGTCTGCCCACAAGGATGCAAGCGGATGACACCTTGCTGCCCCTTGGCTGGGACACAGCACACTTCACGAGGGCCACATCTGGGGCCACGGGCCTCTCCCAGAGCGTGCTGCCGTTGGCCCCGGACACAGCTGCCACAAAGGCACAGGGGGAGGACAAGCCTGGGGGAGAGACGAGGCAGTTGGGCTGGCCACGGCCTGTGCTCTGCCAGCCCAGCTTCCCCGCTTCACCCCCGGCCACGGGCCCCGCCATGCGGCGCATGTCCTCTGTCCCTGGGCCCCTCATCCTTCAGCTCCACGGGGCTCTAGTGCTGACCCCAGGGGTCAGTAGCCGAGGGCGGCACTGAGAGCTGAGCCTGCTGCTCCCTGCCTCTTTCTAGTCCCACTAGAAAGTAGAAATGACATCATGGTTTCCAGAAATGCCACGATTTGCTTCCCCCAAACACTGCTAAAGTGAGAGGATGACCTAAAACAAAGATTCCTCCTCCCACAGGGAGCTCCTCCTTTCTCAGATAAAGTCAAAATTACCTTCGTCAGCGCAGGATCGGTTGAAATTATTGATGCCGTCGGTATTTTTATAAAGAAACAGAACATCTCGGATCCTGTCCCTGTTTATGTCTTCCACAGCCAGAAAGTCATAGGTGACTGAAAAAGAAAACCACGGACTATATTCCATGGGCCAGGCCTTGTTTACAGGGGAGGTCAAGACTAACGCCACCTACACCTCTGCTCCAGGGGGGTGTGGCACAGTCAGAATCTGCCACTGTGCGATCAGCCCAGAGGAGAAGTGGCTTCTTTGTCACTAGGACGAAGAATTCTGACACCTCCTCAGAACAGCAACAACTCTTCATGGACACGGCTGGGACCGGATGGTAGCGCCAGGTGTTAATCTTTAGGAAGGAACGTGCAGGACACCTGGGTATTATGACACCTTCTGTTTAGGAACGAATCCCTCCCTAGACCAGGTTGGGAGCTAGACAGTCCACACTCCACACCCGGCAGGGCCTAGTATTTCCTTTCATTCAAGGACTGAAATGATAACTATATGCCTTAAAATAAAACACCAAAAGAATGAAGTTGGACTTTTACCTTATAGGATGTATTTTAGCTTACACAATGTATCCCAAATGGATCAAAACAGCTGGGTGTGGTGGCTCACATCTATAAGCCCAGCTACATGGAAGCTCAGGCAGGAGGATCGCTTGAGCCCAGGAGTTTGAATCCAGCCTGGACAACATAGCAAGACAACATCTCTTAAAAAAAAAAAAAAAGGTGGGGTGGGGGCAAAGATCTAAACATAACAGCTAAAACTATAGAACTCTGAGAAGAAACCACAGGGAAAATCTTCATGACATCAGATTTGGTAATGATTTCTTGATACGAAACCAAAAGCACAGGCAAACAAAGCAAGAACAGGCTCGGCTCACACCTATAATCCTGGCACTTTGGGAGGCCAAGTCAGGAGGATCAGTTTGAGACCATCCTGAGCAACACAGTGAGATCCAGTCTCTACAAAAAGTACAAAAATTAGCCAGGCGTGGTGGTGTGTGCCTGTATACCCGCTACTCAGGAGGCGGGAGGATCACTTGAGCCCAGGAGTTTGAGGTTGCTGTGAGCTAGGCTGACGCCACAGCACTCACTCTAGCCTGGGCAACGAAGCTAGACTCTGTCTCAAAAACAAAACCAAAAAAACAACCCCCCCCCCACAAAAAAAGGATGAAGGACTCCATGGCATTTCTCCTAGAAGATACACAAATGACCAATAAGCACATAAAAAAGAGGCTCTAGATGACCAGTCATTAGGGAGTGAAAATCAAAGCCATAGAAAGACACCACTTCAGACCCATTAGGATGGCTATGATAAAAATAAACACAAAAACTGAAAACAAGTGCTGGCGAAACTGAACCCTTGTGCATTGCTGGTGTGAAGAGAAGTTTGACAATTCTTTAAAAAGGTTAAAAATAGAATTAGCATTCTATTACTAAATAGAATTAGCAAGTCTACTCCTAGACACACACCCGTAAGAGCTGAAAAAGGGCCCTAAACAGCCACTTGCACACCATGCTCACAGCAGCACTATTCACAACAGCCACCAGGGGGAAACACAGCGAGTGTCCATCAACGGGATGAGTGAGCACAACGTGCTACACACCAAGGAATGAAGCCATAGGAAGGGATGAAGTTCTGACCATGCTACAACATGAGCGAACTCCGAGGACACCCTGCTACTAATAAGTGGAATTAACCAGGCACAAATGGACAAATATCCTACGACGCCACGCACAGGAGGTGCCTAGTGCAGGAACATCCAGAGACAGACAGCAGAGGCTAGAAGTGGCTGGGGGCAGAGAAATGGGAGCTATTACTTACTGGGTACAGAGTTTCTGTTTAAGATGATGAAAAGTTCTGGAAACAGGGAAACAGTGACACAGCATTGTGAATGTACTTAATGCCACTGAACTGTACACTTAAAAATGGAAATATTTTTGTGAGGTATTTTACCACGATTTTTAGAAATCAAGCACCAGACACAGGACTTCTAGTCAGTGGTGCAGTGAGGAGCTTGGCAAATCCTCTCCCCAAAAGTGGTAACAAAATAGGACAATTTGTCAAAAACAACCATATCAGGATTCTGCATATAGATTAAAGACAAACAAAAAGCTGAGAAGTTTTCTTCACAAACACAAAGGAAAAAAAAAAAAGCTGAGAAGTGATTTCAGTCACATGTCACACAGCAATGCTCTGGCCACTGACAGACTGACTGCATGTGCAATGGTGGCCCCATGAGATAATAATGGAGTTGCCTATACAGGTGTACCATGGCCTAATCTTTATACCGTATTTTTATTCCACCTTTTCTGTGTCTAGACACACAAGTACTTGCCATTGTGTTACAGCTGCCTGCAGTGTTCATTCAGCACAGTGACACGCTGTGCAGGCCTGTAGCCTGGGAGTGACAGGCTGTACCACACAGCCTAGGTGTGCAGGCTAGACCCCACTCTATGCTGTTTGCACAGTGACCTAATGACACATTTCTCAGAACACATCCCTGTGATTAAGTGACCCACGACTATGTTTAAGAAAAACTACTAAACCTGGGTCAGAACAGTGGGAACTGGAGGCATTTCACCTTGCTCGGCTCCCATTCTCCACCTCCCCCTTCAATCAGCTGCCAGAGAGTCTGGGCATTTTTGAAACAACAGGGACCTCCTGAGCAGATGCATGGTAGTCCAACTTGAAGCTAGCCACAGGTTGTGACACAGAGTGGGACAAGTAACATAGGAAGATTAGCCAGACATTGAAGAGAAGGATCCAGCCATAGTTGGTCTTGGTAAGACCTTACCCATCACTGGCAGTCTGAAGGCTTTTCATACAACCAGGAGAGACTAGAGAGGCACCTAGCTATCTACACATTTATAAGGACAGAATAATCCTAACATCAAAGCCAGACAAAGATATCACAAGAAAAAAAAGCTATGTTCAGTATCCCTCATTAATAAGGACTTAACAATCTTCAGTGAATATTAGCAAACTGAATCCCCCAACTAAAAAAAAGATTCTGCTGGGCATGGTGGTGTGTGCCTACACTCAGGAGGCTGAGACAGAAGGACGGCTTGAGCCCAACCTGGGCGACATAGACAGATTCTATCTCTAAAAAAAAAGAAAAACAAAAATATTCTATACAGTCATCTAGCAGATTTTATCCCAGGAATGCAAAGTTGGTTTAACATCTGAAAATAAATTAATGCAATATACCATATTAATAGAACAAAGGACAAAAATCCCACAATCATCTCATAGACACAAAAAAAAGCATTTGATGAAATCCAATATCTTTTCATGATAAAGACTCAACAAACTGGTAAAGGGCATCTACGAAAAACCTACAGTTAACATCACACTTAACGCTAAAAGATGTAATGTTTTCTCCCTAAGATTCGGAAGAAGATACCTGCTCTTACCAGGTCTACTCAAACTTGTACTACAATTCTAGCCAGTGAAATTGGTCCAGAAAAAGAAAAAAAACACAACCAGATTGGAAAGGAAGAAGTATCTTTTTTTTGGCAGATGACAACATTCTACGTAGAAAATCCTAAAGAATACACACACCTCTACTAGATCTAATAAATGAGTTTAACAAGGTCACAAGAAAGAAGTCAATATAATATCAGTAGTATTTCTATATAAAATCAATCAACCCCAAAATTAAATTCATAAAACAATTCCTTTCATAATAGCATCAAAGAGAATTCTTCTGAAATCCAGAAGTATAAAACTTAAACACGGAACACTACAAATCACTGTTAAATTAAAGATCTAAATAAATGGAGATATACTCCATATACATGGACTGGAAGATTTAATATTGTTAAGACAGCAATTCTACCCAAACTAATCTATAGATTCTACACAATCACAGCTCACAGCAACCTGAAACTCCTGGGCTCAAGCGATCCTCCTGCCTCAGCCTCCCAAGTAGCTGGAACTACAGTTGCTACCACCACACCCAGCTAATTTTTCTATTTTTTGTAGAGATGGGCTCTTGCTATGTTGCTTAGGCTGGTCTCAAACTCCTGAGCTCAAGCAATCCTCCCACCTCAGCCTCCCAAAGTGCTAGGATTACATGTGCAAGCTACTGTGCCCAGCCTACACCTGTCTCTATTTCTAAGGTAGTCCTGCTAGCAAGGAAGGGTGGTGTGATGGTTTTCTAAATTCTACCATTTGCTTCCACCAAACACTATGCATAAAAATTAACTCAAAATCGATCACAAGCTTAAATATAAAAGTGAATACTACCAGTTCGGTGTGGTGGCCCATGCCTGTAGTCCCAGCTACTTGGGAGGCTGAGGTGGGAGGACCCCTTGAGCACAGAAGCTCAAGTCCAGCCTGGGCAACACAGCAAGATCCCCATCTTTTTTTTTTTTTTTTTGAGACAGAGTCTCACTCTTGCCTGGTTAGAGTGCTGTAGCATCAGCCTAGCTCACAGCAACCTCAAACTCCTGGGCTCAAGTGATCCCTCTGCCTCAGCCTCCCGAGTAGCTGGGACTACAAGCATGTGCCACCATGCCTGGCTAATTTTTTTCTACATATTTTTTAGTTGTCCAGCTAATTTCTTTCTATTTTCAGTAGAGACAGGGTCTTGCTCTTGCTCAGACTGGTCTCGAACTCCTGAGCTCAAACGATCCACTCGCCTCGGCTTCCCAGAGTGCTAGGATTACAGGTGTGAGCCACTGCACGCAGCCAGATCTCCATCTCTTAAAAAAAAAAAAAAAAAACATAAAACTACTAGAAGAAAATTTTCCTCACCTTAAATTAGGCGGAGTTAGATAACACACGAAAATCACAATCCATAATAAAAAACTGATAAACTGGACTTCATCAAAATTAAACACTTCTTTTTTTTTTTTGAGACAGAGTCTCACTTTGTTGCCCTGGCTAGAGTGAGTGCCGTGGCGTCAGCCTAGCTCACAGCAACCTCAAACTCCTGGGCTCAAGCGATCCTTTTGCCTCAGCCTCCCAAGTAACTGGGACTACAGGCACATGTCACCATGCCTGGCTAATTTTTTCTATATATATTAGTTGGCCAATTAATTTGTTTCTATTTATAGTAGAGACAGGGTCTCGCTCTTGCTCAGGCTGGTTTCAAACTCCTGACCTCATGCAATCCTCCCGCCTCGGCCTCCCAGAGTGCTAGGATTACAGGCGTGAGCCACTGAGCCCGGCCAAAATTAAAAACTTTTATGCCTCAGAAGACACCATTACCACATACTAGTTGCAAATATTTGCAAATCATATACCTGATAAAGGACTTGTATCTAGAATACTTAAAGACCTTTTATTATATAATAATATGACAAAAAGTCCTATAAAAAATGAAAAAAACACCTGAATAGACATTCACCAAAGATGATATAAGAATGGCTAAAATTCGCATGAAGAGATGTTCAACATTTTTAGTCATTAGGGAGATCCAAATTAAAAACACAAGATACCACTAAACAAAGATGGGTATAATAAAAAGACTGACAATAGCAAGTGCTGGCAAGGATGCAGAGAAACTGAAATCCTTCCTGACATCGTTGGTGGGAAAGTAACATGGTACAGCCTCTCTGGAAAAGAGCTTGGCAGTTTCTTAGAAAGTTAAAAATAAACTTACCATATGGCTCAACAATTCTACTCCTAACAATCTACCCAAGAGAAATGAAGACATATAACCACACAAAGATATGTACGTGAATGTTCACAGCAGAATTATTCATAACGTCCAAAACCTGGAAACAACCCAATGCTCACCCACCAGCATATGTAAAAACAACGCGGTCCATACATACGAAGGAATACTACTCAGCAACAAAGACGCAGTGATACAACACGAACGAACTTAACATCACACTAACTGAAAGAAGTCACATTATACGATTTAATTTATATGAAACGTCCAAAAAAAGCAACTCTATGGAGACGGAGAGCAGACTGAGATGGGGATGGGGAGTGATGGTAAACAGTAATGAGGAATCTTTTAGGGATGATGGAAATGTTCTAAACTGGATTGTGGCAATGGTTGCACAACTCTGTAAATTGACTAAAAAATCATTGAATTGTATTTCTCTACGAAGGTCACAGAAAAAAATTATTGAACTTAAAATAAGTAAATTTTGTGGCATATAAATTATACTACAATAAAGCTGCAAAAAAATAAAGAGAAATATAAATCCTCTTCCTCAAAATTAAGTACTAAATTCTGAACGGAAGTGGTCCTCAATAAGAAGTCCTCCTTACCCACCACAGAAGCCCTCAAGTCTGTGCAAAGAAACGCCCGGGGCTGTCAGCATTCACACCAGGGAGAAGGTCCTGATTAAGGCTGCCTCAGTTGCTTTTCGTGAAGGATAAGATCACAGACAACTTCAGGACGGAAGTGAAAGCGCTTTACCTTAGCTAATGAGAGTGCTCGCCGGAGCACCTCAGGAAGCTGACTACACAATCCACTGCACTTTTTTTTAACATTTGATGAGTCTCCTCTGTATCTTTCAGTCAGTTGCTCTGTCTTATTAATTTTTTTATTTAGAAAAGTAACCAAAAGGGCCACTTTCATTTATCTACCCATCCCAGTCTTCCTAAAAAAGGGAGCGCAGGCCACAAGGCTTCTAGGAGGTGCTTGCATTCTTACATGGAGGCTGCTCTACAGCTTCCTAAAATTCCAGGAAATCCCTGGACAGAGAACTAGCTGCCACTTAGGTTTGATCCTGTTACAGATCACTGCCAGCCCCAGACACACAATGCTGCTCCCTCCTAGCGAAGAGGCGCTTGGGAAGTCACTGGCACAGAGAAGCGTGCCGAGACTCACCTGCTGCGTTGTAGTCGACCCTCCACGTCCGCTGCGACGCAGGTCGCTCTGGACACGGGATGATGAATGAGACGACAAACACCACAAAAAGGCAGATAAACAACGAAAGGAAAAATGCCACCGTGCGGCATCGGGAAAGCCGGGACTGCAGGTGCGTGCTTTGTAAGTTATCCTCATTTTTCAACTGGTTTCCCAGATTTTCCTGCGATTTTCTGTCTTCATTCTTCAAGGGGTGGATTTCAGCTTCTAAATCCTTGTTGTCCATTATCGCATGCACATCCCAAAGTTTAACTCCTGGTCACTGTGCCAATAAAACGAGAGGTGGGCGAGGCTGGCAGTCCCCCGGTGAGGAGCTGCAGCACACAGAGCTCTCTGCCAGAACCATGGACCATGGCCCAGGAAACAGCAGCTGGATGGATGTTTAGGGGTCAGTCTTAACAGGCTAGGCTGTACTTAAGGTTTCTAATCAATGCAGAAAGGTACAATAATTGTGTAGGGCCAGCATTCATTCTTAGCACGAGTGGAGTGAGCCTCAGGGAGTGCTGAGGTTGGTGCCGGAAAATAAGCCCACACGTTACATATTAACCAAACTCCACGTATTCATCACCTGGGCACACCTGACAACCTTCCCCGAGCCTCAAGCACAGACAGAAAAGGTGGCCCAAGTAAGAATTTGGTGGAACCAACATTCTCACACAATGGACTCCCTAGAGGGCCACAGACCCCAAACTCCAAGCATCCTAAGTGAAGACGGGCTCTGGACTGACAGCCTTGCCCCTCACTAACCATGTGACCTGTGATAAGTGATTTGACTTAACTGTGCTTCAGTTTCCTCATCTACAAAAGAGAAATAATATCTACTTTAGAAGACTGAGCCAGGCATGGTGGCTCGTGCCTGTAATCCCAGCACTTCGAGAGGCCAAGCAAGGTAGGACGATCACTTGAGGCCAGAAGTTCGAGACCAGCCTGGACAACATAAGTGAGACCTTGTCTCCACAAAAAATTAAAAAGTTCGCCAGGCGTACTACACGCCTGTAGTCCTAGCTACTCCAGAGGCAGGAGGATTGCTAGAGCCCCGGAGTTGGAGGTTTGTGCCATTGTACTCTACCCTGGGCAACACAGAGAGACCCTGTCACAAAAAAACAAATCTGTATGCATTCTCCTTAGTGCTGAGGCATAGCTTTTACATCTCGGAGGTCAGAAAAGGTATGGCTATCAAAGGTAATGAGTTGGACACAAGGAAATTCAAACAATGAGTCATGATCAGGGACCTCATTAAACCCAAGTGGCCGACACAGGGTGAGGTGGTACAGCAGCAGTTGTCTGGAGAAGGTGACAGGGGGCAGGGCCAGCAACAGAGCCTGGGAGTGGCTTATCAGCAGCACCTATGGGGCTGGGAACCAGGGCTTAAGAACTCGAGAGAGCTGTTTATTCAGAGAGCTATTTATGTAGCAAATCTAGCAACCGACCATGTCCCCAGTGAAGGGATGTTTGAAATGTTTCAAACATAAATTCTTTTGGCAAAGGAAAAAAAACGGAATGAGAAACCAGAATGCTAAAATTCTAGATTTCTATCTTTAAAGCTTTAAAATTTCAGGCAAGGAACTCAAGCTCTTTGAGCCTCAGCTGGCCCATCTGTGCAGAGCCAGAGCTTCTCCAAGGAAAGGACAAGACAGCGCCCCTAAGACCATGAGGCGTTGCACAAGAAGGAGCATCTGCTCGGAACGGTACTGAAAACACAGCCCACCCGTTTCATGTGCCCGTGTTTCCCAGACCTACCTGGTGGCAGGAGGACGTATTCAACACTGGTTCCTGGCCAGCCGCTGGTGCATCTGGTCACTAGGTTTGGAGAGGGAATCTGTGCTTTTATAAGCCCAGGTAGACCTAGGAATTGTAAAGCCACTGGTGAATTCGACTCAGGTAGCCTATGAATGTATCAGTTGAAGGACTGAGGTCCTTCCAAAGCCATGACTCTCAGCCTTGGCTCCACAGTAAAGCCTCTTGGTGCTTTCACGATCCGATGCCACACCAGAGGCATCGGCCTATCTGGGGAGGGGGTTCCTCGCAAGAGCAGCTGTTGACGCTCTCCAAGTGATTCCAAGGTGCAGCCAAGTGGAGAAGCACTGGCCGAGAAGCCTGCCCTTGTTCTGTTCATCTCACTTTAACCATTAGATGACAACTAGATGTCTCCTGGCCCCTGCAGTGGAGACTGTCTCCCCACTAGCCAGCCTGAAGATGGCAAAGCAAAGGGAAGAAAGAGTCTCTCCCTCTCATCAAGACATCCAAGGCTGCATTCTGGGTTTTCCCTTCCTTGGAATTCTCAGCAAGTGAGTCAAGCAGACCTCAAGCTAGTGAATTAAATGGCTCCTTTACTTAATCATTCTTCTAATCCCTAAAAACTATGTGGATTCCCAACACTAAGACCAAAGGATAGTGTGAACAATTATTAATGTAGTTTGGATTTTTAATTTTTTAAAAATCAGCAATAAGGCCGGGTCTGGTAACTTACGCCTGTAACCCTAGCACTCTGGGAGGCTGAGGTGTGAGGGTCGCTTAAGCCCAGGAGTTTGATGTTGCAGTAAGCTACGATGCTACTGCTGCAGTTCAGCCTGGGCAACAGAGACCTTGTCTCAAAAACAAAACAACACCTTGGTGGGGTATGGTGGCTCATGCCTATAATCCTAGCACTCTGGGACGCCGAGGTGGGAGGATCGCTTAAAGTCAGGAGTTCGAAACCAGCCTGAGCAAGAGCGAGAACCCGTCTCTACTAAAAATACAAACAAATTAACTGGCCAACTAAAAATATATAGAAAAAAAATTAGCCAGGCATGGTGGCGCATGCCTGTAGTCCCAGCTACTTGGGAGGCTGAGGCAGGAGGATTGCTTGAGCCAAGGAGTTTGAGGTTGCTGTGAGCTAGGCTGATGCCACAGTACTCTAGGGGCAACAGAGTGAGACTCTGTCTCAAAAAATAAAAAAATAAATAAATAAAAATAAACAACACCTCATTTGTTGCATGTAGTAATGAATGAGGATTGTTACATTTTCTTGGTAGACTGGCCTTTTATCATTATATGTCTACTCCGTCCCTAGTAATTTTCCTAGCTCTGAAGTCTGCTTGTCTGATGTTAACATAGTCACTCGTCCTCTGATTGACATATCTTACTTTTCCCATCCTTTTACTGTCCATCCACCTACATCTCTACGTATTTGAAGTTTCTTTCAGATACCATATAGATTTTTTAAGCCACTCTGCCAATCTGTCTTTTAATTGATACATTCAGACCACTCACTTTTTTTTTTTTTGAGACAGAGTCTCATTTTGTTGCCCAGGCTAGAGTGAGTGCCGTGGTGTCAGCCTAGCTCACAGCAACCTCAAACTCCTGGGCTCAAGCAATCCTGCTGCCTCAGCCTCCCAAGTGGCTGGGACTACAGGCATGCGACGCCACGCCCAGCTAATTATTTCTATATATATTAGTTGGCCAATTAATTTTTTTCTATTTATAGTAGAGACGAGGTCTCGCTCTTGCTCAGGCTGGTTTCACACTCCTGACCTCGAGCAATCTGCCCGCCTTGGCCTCCCAGAGTGCTAGGATTACAGGCGTGAGCCACCGTGCCCGGCCCAGACCACTCCCTTTTAACATAAATATCAATGTTTGGTTTTAATCTGCTTTTTTCTTTTGTTTGTTCCCTCTGTTTTTTGTTTCTGTTTTTCTTGACCTCCTGGTGGGTTACTTGGACATTTTTTAGAATTCCAGTTGGATTTATCTGTAGTGTTTTTGAGTGTATCTCTCTGTATGGTATTTTAGTGGGTACTGTATTACATTATATGCACTTATCACAATCTACTGGGTGGGTGCAATGGCTCACGCCTGCGATCCCAGCACTCTGGGAGGCTGAGGTCAGAGGATTGCTTGAGCTCAGGAGTTCGAGACCAGCCTGAGGAAGAGTAAGACCCCGTCTCCACAAAAAATAGAAAAATTAGCCGGGCGTGGTGGCTACTTGGGAGGCTGAGGCAGGAGGATCGCTTGAGCCCAGAAGTTTGAGGCTGCAGTGAGCTGTGATGATGCCACTGCACTTCAGCCTGGGCTACAGAGCAAGATTCTATCTCAAAAAAAAAAAAAAAATCTACTGGAGTCTACATTTTATTAGTTAGAACACATTACTAGTTGGAGTGAAGTATATAAACCTTAACTACCTTCATAAACCTTCCATGTTTACAATTGTATCAAATATTTTCTCTACATACATAGAGAATCACATCAGATAATGTTACACTTTCACTTTGTCAAACATAATTTAGAAAACCCAAGAGAAGAAAAGTCTATTATATTTACCCACATTTTTGCTTTTTCTGTTATTTCTTTCTTATTAAATGTTCCAAGATTTGGCCAGGTGTGGTGGCTCATGCTTGTAATCCTAGCACTCCGGGAGGCCGAGGCAGGTGGATTGCTCAAAGTCAGGAGTTCAAAACCAGCCTGAGCAAGAATGAGACCCCCATCTCTACTAAAAATAGAAAGAAATTAATTGGCCAACTAAAAGTATATAGAAAAAATTAGCTGGGCATGGTGGCGCATGCTTGTAGTCCCAGCTACTCGGGAGGCTGAGGCAGAAGGATTGCTTGAGCCCAGGAGTTTGAGGTTGCTGTGAGCTAGGCTGACGCCACGGCACTCTAGCCCGGGCAACAGAGTGAGACTCTGTCTCAAAAACAACAACAAAAAATATTCCAAGATTTTCCTTTAATATTTCTTTCTGTTTTAAGAATTTCCTTCAACCATTCTTTTAGGGTAGGTCTGCTGGTGACATTCTCTTAGTGTCCCTTCACTTGATAATGTCTTATTTCCCCATCATTCCTGAAACAATTTCACCAGATATAGAATTCAGGGTGTGATAGGTTCTTTTCTTTCAGCACTTAAAAATGTTATGCCACTTCCTTCCAGCCTTCATGATTTCCAATGAGAAATTCAGTGTCATTTAAATTGTTTTTAAACAATTTAAAACAATGAGGTGTCAATTGTCTCTTGCTTTCAATTTTTTTTTTTTTTGTCTTTATTTTTCAGAAGTTTGATTACAATGTGTCTTGGCATGGATTTCTTTGGGTTTATCCTTTTTGAGGTTTGCTTGGTTTCTTGAATCTGTAGATTTATACCTTTTGCCAAATTATGAATATTTTAAGCCATTATTTCAGTTTCCTGGGAGGGCTTTAGGGATGAAAGAACTGTAGCCCAGACCATGGGGGACCAGGGAAAACAGCGGGAGCCCAGGCTCCGAGCTCCAGCCAAGCTCCTATGCACTGTGTCCTCAACCCCTTCATCATTTCCTTTGAAAGTATATTCATAGAGAAAATGTGAGTGTATTAAAGAAGTGTTAAATAAAGACAATAAAATTGTTATTCAGATATGGCAAAAATCATGAATGGTACCTGAAGGAAGTCTGGGAAACCCTGCTTTCTGTGTGCTGCAGATGGTGGTTAGCCTTACTGTGAACCCGTCTAGGAAAAGAAAACCAAAATATCTCATATGGCGGTACAGTCCCAGCTCTCTGAAAGTTTGCTGTATTCTGAGCTAAAAATCTGCTTTCCTACAACCACCTCCTGGTCTAGATTCTGTGCTTTGGAATAATGCCAATCCCCATTTCCACACGTAAGCCTTTCCAGGGTCTAAAGAGCATTAACAAAAAATGTACTCAGGTGGTTTCACCTGCTATTAATATATCACAACGGTTGTCCACATGACATGGGTTATAAACGCTTCAGTGTCCTTGAAAAGCCTAAGCCTAACACTTTGCAGTCTCTTGTCTACTTAAAAATCTTTCCCTTTCAAATCCTACCCATCCCTCAAGGCTCACGGCAAAAGCCATCTTGCTTGTGAAACCCTTTTCTGGCTTTTCTAACCAAATGTGACTCAAAGTGAAACACATTTCTGACTATTTGGGGAGGAGGGGGTAGTTGTGTGAATTCACCACACCAGAAACAGAGCAACTTAGTTCAGGAACACAGATGTCTGGGGATTGTCTCTGAAGTCATACACCGCTGCCTCATCTACCCCATGCAGGGCGGGAAGGCAGTCTGGTAACTGCCTGTGCTCCTGTCCAGGCCCACCTCCTCCCATCTGGGGCACAGCAGGCTTCTTACCCACCCTCTCTAAATCAGTCACGGTTCTTGGTTGTAAAAAGACGATAGCTATTTTAGGCAGAAAAGGAGTTTGTTAGGAGATTGGACGGTACCCAGAAATGATGGGAAGACTAGAAAGCCACACTCGGAACATGGCAGGTACCCAGAGATGACAGGCAGCAGAGACTACAGAGAGTCCACGGCCACAGGAGCAGTCAGGTTAGGACACTGCTGCTGGCACCATGCGCCTGGTCTCTGGATACCTGCCCCCAACAACCCCCACACAATTCTCGCAATGGGGACTCTCCCAGGACAGGCTGGTCACACCCCAAATGGGCAATTCTATGGACAACCCAATGTCCTCAGGCGGGGCCTTCAAAGTGCTTATCAATTTCCCTTTCTCTCCCTCTACGCTCACCAGTGGCCTAGAGAAGTTTGGAGGTGGCAATTAGCATATCACACAAAGTCCTATGGAAAAAACATATAAGAACTATCCTCTGGTTATCTTTTAAATGTAGAGAAGGAACAGGAAAACGTTCTACCCGGGTTTTCTCCTATTGGATGTGTTACATGGGTGACCAGGCCTGGCTACATCACAGCACAAGCAATGCCAAAGAGCCGTAGTTCTCATCCCAGGCAAAGTCTGGCCTCACTGGGTTATTTTTATATTGGGATTGATAATAAATGATAAAAGTGAGATATGGGCAGGTGAGGTGGCTCATGTCTATAATCCCAGCTCTTAAGAGGATAGTAGTTTGAGGTCAGGCACTCAAGGCTGCAGTGAGCCATGATCACACCATTACACTCTAGCCTGGGCAATAGAGCAAGACCCTGTCTCAAAACAAAACAGAAAAAAACCACCCAGAATTGAAATGTGAGATATTGAATCCTGCTTGGTGATATCTTCAAATGTTTGAAAGGCTTCCCACAAAGGGTAGTGCTGGGATGGACAGAGCCATAAGGCATTCCCAGGTAAAATAAGGAGGGACTTTGTCCGCATAGTTCAAGAATTTAGTGAGCCTCCTTGGGCAATAACAATTCCCCGTGAAGAATGCAAGTGCAGGGTGAACAGACCACCTGGCACGGATGACTTTGGAGGCAACTTTTGAGTTTCTTTCCAACCCTGACATTCTGTGACTAGAGGTTGAACCCCAAAACTGGCCTTACATCTCCAACTTGCCTGCTGTCTCTTTAAGAACAAAGACTCTCGCTGTCTCTGCATAAACGATGGGCTGGCTCACATAATCTACCCTGAACTGTCTCTTTTAATCATTAATAGAATTCCAAGATTCTTGTCCCACTAAAAGATATTTTATAAAAATAGGTAAAAGATACTGTGATCTTTCTCTAAAGGTTTCTGTTCTTTATGATAGAAAACAGAAGAACCGGCCAGGCACAGTGGCTCACGCTTATAATCCTAGCACTCTGGGAGGACGAGGCGGGAGGATCGCTCAAGGTCAGGAGTTCAAAACCAGCCTGAGCAAGAGCGAGACCTCATCTCTACTAAAAATAGAAATTAATTGGCCAACTAAAAATATATAGAAAAAAATTAGCTGGGCATGGTGGGGCATGCCTGTAGTCCCAGCTACTCGGGAGGCTGAAGCAGAAGGACTGCTTGAGCCCAGGAGTATGAGGTTGCTGTGAGCTAGGCTGACACCACGGCACTCTAGCCCGGGTAGCAGAGTAAAATTCTGTCTCAAAAAAAAAAAAAAGAAAAGAAAAAGAAAACTGAACAACCAAACACTGGGTAGGGACCACATACGCAATTCAAATAATGTTCATATAATGTTGTTTACCTTGAAAACAAACCAGAGTTAGATGGTTGGAGAGATGATAACCACAGTACCCTCTCAGGAATATTCTCACTGATTCCTTCAGGAAACAACAATAAATTATACCCAGGATTTCCTTCCCACTAGAATCACCTAGCTGAGCTGGGTCTCTGAGGGTAAACCAACAGGTCCCTCTGCCACATCTGCGGCTGGATATGACCAGGCAGGAAAAGGGGGCAGTGGGACCATTCGCGTGCTCAGAGATGTCTTAGGAAAACCCAGGAGTCAGGGATGAGGACACAGGAGCGTGTGAAGGAGTACAGAGGGTTTGTCAGGGTCAGCTCTGCAGCTTGATTTTGGTGCTGGTCGTACCAATATCTACTTATGATAAAGTTTTGCGCGGTTAGAAACATACAAATGAGTGCATGTAAAAACTGGTGAAATCGGAAGGAGTAAGGTCTAAAGTCCACTTAACCGCACAGTGCCAATGTCCGTTTCCTGCTTTTGATAACATGCTGGTTATGTAAGATGTTACCTTCAGGGAAGCTGCAATACGGTACAAGGAACAGCTTTACACTATTCTCGCAACATCTTGTGAATCCGTAAATAGTTCAAAATCAAAAGTTTAAAAAAAAATCAAAAAAGAAAAGAAAACCTTCAGCAAGGGGGTGGGTGGGGTCAGAGACTCACACAGGTGAAGAGGAAGAAGCGGCTTCTCCACAGGCAGCCCCAGTTCATCCCTTAAAGCGACCTTGTCATGCAGCTGTTTTGTTCCAAAGGGTGGGGATTTTTTGTGTTTTGTTCTGTCTTTGCAAGAATATCAACCATAATGGAATTTTGTGGTAAATAAAGAAATACTGAAAGAACAGCCAAATCTCTTGGCATGCTACAACTCCCCATGACAAAATAATTACTGGCTTCCTGAAAGCCACCCATTGCAGTCATTTCCCTTTCCACTGGGGGGAGGGGAGAGATACTTGTAGTTCCTCACAGTGTCACTCATTTATAATGACACCCCAAAACACCTCTAGCACAAGGCAAATGCCAGGGTTCCATATGGGTCACTTCAGCCAGACAAGCAGGGATAAAGTAAATGCCCAAAGGATGGGAGCTCCAACTGTGAAACATCCTCCACACAAGCCTCAGCGCCTGCTTCAGAAAGGGTGTGGGCATTTAACTCAGACAAGGCTGTCTTTTGAAAATAAAAAGTTACCAGAAATTCCTTCATAGGGTCCCCAGGTAAGATTTTCCTGGAAACTCTAGTTGGCCACCAGAAAACAGGGGTAGTCGGCCGGGTGCAGTGGCTCATGCCTGTAATCGGGCACTCTGGGAGGCCAAGGAGAGCGGATCACTCAAGGCCAGGAGTTCGAAATCAGTCTGAGCAAGAGCGAGACCTCGTCATTACTAAAAATAGAAAGAAATTAATTGGCCAACTAAAAATATATAGAAAAAATTAGCCAGGCATGGTGGTGCATGCCTATAGTCCCAGCTACTCGGGAGGCTGAACTTGCTGAGCTCAGGAGTCTGAGGTTGCTGTGAGCTAGGCTGATGCTGCGGCACTCTAGCCCAGGCAACAGAGTGAGACTCTGTCTCAAAAAAACAACAAAAAAACCCGGGTAGTTACTAAAGCAGCACAGCCAAAGCCAGCTCCCTTGCCAGTCAACTGGTTTGCAAATAAGAGCATGAAACAGGTTCAGATATTTGCTCATCAATGGCAAGAAGATATTACTGATTTTCCTTGCTATGGTCATTAAAAATACCAGAAGCAGTAGCCAAAGATTCAGGAAACCTGATTGCCAGCGTACATCCTTCATGGATTCCAGGTCAGGAAGACTTGAGCCAGGCACCGTCCTTGATGTACTGTAGCATCTATACTCATAACCAGAGAGTCAGGCCATTTGCTACTTAAGAAAACAAAAACCAAACTCAACAAGCTAATAACCAAAAATTTAAGTTCTCGACCCTAGTGTTAACCTGAAGCTTCTGACATGAGTGGGCTCCCAAAGTGAGTACTTTTTAATTTTATAGGTTATTACCTGGGTTTTCTCAGGGCTCTTTCTAGTGTAGCATAAGAAAACTTTTCAAGGAACAAAGCAGGAATAAAGGCCAGGGAGATGAAGTCTACCCCCACCTGGCTTTATTTTCCAGCCTCTTCATCCCACATACCCTGAAGCTTCTCAAACAATGCAGTACTAGCGCCCTCTGGTTTTGCTGCCAGGGTGAACCTAGTGATCTTCTACAAGCTTTGGGAGCAGGATACAAAATTCTATTTCCTGTGGGGGGCAGGGAAGCTTCCAGACCCCTCAGGGGTGTGTTTTCACTGTAGCCTGCCATTAGGAGCAGAGGAATGGTAGAAGCGCTGGTAGGCAGTGTTGGGGAGGGTGTACCTTTCTATTCTGGAAAGCACCGAGGAAGATACTAGAATTGAATTTAAAGACTTAAGGTCCAACCTCTGCTCTCCCAGCTGGAAGTCTGGGGTCCCAGCTGTGAGTCCTAGCTCACAGCAACCTCAAACTCCTGGGCTCAAGCAATCCTGCTGCCTCAGCCTCCCAAGTAGCTGGGACTACAGGCATGTGCCACCATGCCCGGCTAATTTTTTTTTTTTTCTACATATATTAGTTGGCCAATTAATTTCTTTCTATTTATAGTAGAGATGGGGTCTCGCTCTTGCTCAGGCTGGTCTTGAACTCCTGAGCTCAAGTCTGCTGTCCACCTGGCCCACAACATAAGCAGCGGGAAGTGGCTCAAAGTACCAAACTGACCCTCTTTTTTATTTTTCTTTTAGACAAGAGTCCACTCCATTGCCCGGGCTAGAGTGCCGCGGCATGAGCCTAGTTCACAGCAACCTCAAACTCCTGGGCTCAAACGATCCTCCTGCCTCAACCTCCCGAGTACCTGGGACTACAGGCATGCGCCACCATGCTCGGCTAATTTTTTCTATATATTTTTAGTTGGTCAATTAATTTCTTTCTATTTTTAGTAGAGATGGGGTCTTGCTATTGCTCAGGCTGTTTTGAACTCCTGACCTTGAGCGATCCACCTGTCTCGGCCTCCTAAACTGACCCTCATAGCCTCAAAAATAAAGTACCTGATTTCCCCCGAAACTGAATTTGTATGTCTCTGGATTCTGCACTTTTCCCGTTTTTGTTTCAAATTGCAACTGCTGTTGTTAAATTCTACATAGAGGGTGTAAGAGAAACTAGGTAGTTTGCTTCTTGTGCCACAAGGAAGCATCTGCAAACCACCAATTTACAGATCCCTGATACCAAGTATGTTTATTAGTTCATTTGCTAGCACAGGAGAGACCCATGGTGCGTTTTATGAGCATTAAATAACCACTCCCACTTAAAAGAGGGAACTTTCAAATAGGGAACAAAAATGTATATCTCTATGCTAGCAAAATTCAACGTGAAAATTGAGAACACAAGTCCTAGGGAACTGTTACTATTTATTAACATCAAGTCAACAGTTATCTTAAAGGGAAAACAAAAGCCCTATTTGATCTCTTTTTTTTTTTTTTTTGAGACAGAGTCTCACTTTATTGCCCAGGCTAGAGTGAGTGCCCTGGCGTCAGCCTAGCTCACAGCAACCTCAAACTCCTGGGCTCAAGCAATCCTGCTGCCTCAGCCTCCCAAGTAGCTGGGACTACAGGCATGCGCCACCATGCCCGGCTAATTTTTTTTTTCTATATATATTAGTTGGCCAATTAATTTCTTTCTATTTATAGTAGAGATGGGGTCTCGCTCTTGCTCAGGCTGGTCTTGAACTCCTGAGCTCAAACGATCCGCCCACCTCGGCCTCCCAGAGAGCTAGGATTACAGGCTTGAGCCACCGCGCCCGGCCTGATCTCTTTTTTTATTTTTTAGTGAGGGGGGCAGAGTCTCACTCTGTTGCCCGGACTGCAGTGCAGTGGCCATATCATAGCTCACAGCAACTTCAAACTCCTAGGGTCAAGAGATCCTCCCACCTCAGCCTCCTGAGTAGCTGAGACTACAGGTGCAATCCATCACGCCCAGCTAATTTTTCTGGTTTTTTTGTAGAGATGGGGAAGGTGGGGAGAGGTGTCTCACTATGTCTTGAACTCCTGGCCTCAAGTGATCCTCCCACTTTAGCCTCTCAATGTGCTGATTACAGGCAGGAGCCACCCCAGCTGGCCCCAAATCGCTACTTGTACACACACACATGAAATTAAATGAACAGTTTCAAGACACCAAAAGGGAATTAAGGACTATTTCATCTAAAATAAAGGCTTTAGTTAAGACATAACAAATGAAAGAAAGATGCTAAAGGAAAATGACCACGAGGTTAGGAGATCTGGGTCTTTACCTCATTAGCATCCAGTGTTCTTGCCTGTCGCTTCTAGCAAGGCGGCTCTGGAGGACAGAAACTGAAAACCTGTTCACAGAATTTCAGATAGTCAATGACTGGAATTTTCTCCTGTCATTTCTGAGCTTCTGACATGATAACTACAAAATCCATTTATTGATTTAATGCCATGTAGAACAAAATAAGATATAAAGAAAAATGTGTGCGATCAGAAAGAAAACACATCAATATAATACATATTGATTAGGGTAAGAGATCTATGGCTGGGCGAGGTGGCTCACGCCTGTAATCCTAGCTCTCTGGGAGGCCAAGGCAGGAGGATTGCTCAAGGTGAGGAGTTCAAAACCAGCCTGAGCAAGAGCAAGACCCCCATCTCTACTAAAAATAGAAATTAATTGGCCAACTAAAAATATATAGAAAAAATTAGCTGGGCATGGTGGCGCATGCCTGTAGTCCCAGCTACTTGGGAGGCTGAGGCACGAGGATCACTTGAGGCCAGGAGTTTGAGGTTGCTGGGAGTTAGGCTGATGCCACGGCACTCTAGCCTGGGCAACAGAGTGAGACTCTGTGTCAAAAAATAAATAAATAAATAAGTAAGAGATCTAACTTTAAGGATAATCTGAAGTAAGATAAACACATAATCCCTGTGGATGTTCATTCAAACAGATTATTCCCTGGCACTATGGAACTATGAGTCAACCAGCCACTCGGCTCTGGTCTGGTTCAAGGCCGCTGCAGATGCCACACCTGTCCTCCAGGGAGTCCACAGGCTGAGTCCAGAGTGGAAACTCTGATTCTGGGGAAGAATTATAAATCCAGCGACAGTTCATGCAGCCCATTAATATTTCAAGGAGGCAGGAATACCATGATATATGCAGAACAGAAGTAACAGGTGCCTGCCTCCATTTTCCCCAAGGGTTCTTTCTCTGAGAACAATCCACTGAGTTAGAACAGAAAACAAAAACAAAAGTCTCTTAACACAATGCATCATCAAAAAATAGGCAAGGTGAGCAGTGGTACAGGCCTGCAGTCCCAGCTACTTGGGAGGCTGAGGTGGGAGGCAGGAGGATCACTTGAGTCCAGGGGTTCAAGGCTGCAGTGAGCTGTGACTGCGCCACTGCACTCCAGCCTGGGCGACAGAGCAAGACCCTATCTCAAAACAAACAAACAAAACCAAAACACAAAAAGATCGCCTCACCACTCTAGCAATAATATATATTGAGAAGGTCAAAAGTCATTCTTAAGGCAAGAGTAGCATAGACTTATTTCCTTTGGTGGGGGAACTCTTTCCCCTAATTTGCACTCAGTTGGATTACTTTTCTAAAAAATAGTTATTTAGTGCTCACTTTGGTAGCACATATACTAAAATTGGAATGATACAGAGAAGATTAGCATGGCCCCTGTGCAAGGATGACACACAAATTCATGAAGTGAAAAAAAAAGAGAGAGAAAAATATAGTTATCTAAACAGGATGTGAGGGCAATTGGCTGTGACCTGTCACCCCACTGATCGCTTGGGATGATTCGGCTGATCCAGCTGACTGGGTGGGTGCCCCCTCCTCCCTCACCACTCCTCCTGCATCCCTCCCAAAGCTCCACCCTGGGTCTAAGAGGACGACCTTGCCAGATAGAGGAGGACCATCCTTGGGTTGAGGGCATAGGAGTAGCTGCAGTCCCCTGCTACTACCTCCAAACAAGCTCTCAAGTTACTGACAACACAATATTCTACATCATGTCGAGAACGGAATATTCTGCATCTTGTCGTGTATTCACTGGGGGCATGTGTGTTCTTTAATCTGTGAATTCACCTGCTGATAGCCTTTGGTCACATAGCTTGAATCATGACTTGACAAGTAAGGGATATCAATTTTCAACACTTCACATGTGCAGGTCCTCCTTCCTGGAATGTCTGTCTGGATTTAATCCTCCAAGGCTCAGCTTAAACAGCACGAAGACTTAAAGCTGTTTGGTGTGACCCCTGCTGACCCTGGTTAACCACCTTCCACCCCAGAGAACTCAGTATTTTTCCTCCAAAGCACCCATCATATTCCTGTTACGTGTCAGAGAGCAAGCTACTTACAGGCAGGAGCATGTTTGCTGTGTCCCCTCAGCCAAACACATAGTAGGCACTCAATAAGTATCAGTTAAATGGGTGAAAGAGAATTTTATGGGGCATGTCTATAGACAAAAAGATGAATAAGATAACTCACAATCTCCTTGCTCCAGAGTCTGAATTTTCCCAAGGACTCCATGTTCTATAATCACTAGCCAAACCTATAGCAAGTGTGCCCAAAGGCTTGTTCCTAAAGCTAGCTGTTACACACACAAATGATTTAAGAACATATTCTGGCCAGGCACAGTGGCTCACGCCTGAAATCCTAGCACTCTGGGAGGCCGAGGCAGGAGGATTGCTCGAGGTCAGGAGTTCTAAACCAGCCTGAGCAAGAGCGAGACCCCGTCTCTATTAAAAATAGAAAGAAATTAATTGACCAACTAAAAATATATATACAAAAAAATTAGCCGGGCATGGTGGCGCATACCTGTAGTTCCAGCTACTTGGGAGGCTAAGGCAGGAGGATTGCTTGAGCCCAGGAGATTGAGGTTGCTGTGAGCTAGGCCTAGGCTGACACCATGACACTCACTCTAGCCTGGGCAACAAATTGAGACTCTGTCTCAAAAAAAAAAGAATGTCTTCTACGTTATGTGGTTTGTATCATTGCCAAGAGTGGCATATGATATATATTTTGATAGCAGTTGAGTATGAGGTATTTGAGAGAAACACCCACAATAACCAACTAGGCAGTACTGGAGTTTTCAGCTGAGCAAAGCAGATGTCAGACAATGACAGCTATAGTGTTCAACTGTTTACAGCAAGCAATATTTCCTCCCTTCACCAAGAATAGTCCAAAGACAAAGAATAGGCCCATACTCAATTTCCAAATGAGAACAAACTTAAAGGTCATGCACGGTTGCCGGGCAAAGCAAAAGGATCTCAGCATGTGCAGTCAGCACTCACCCCTGACACCAGAGCCTTCCTTCAGATAAATGAAAAATGTCTGAAGTGACAGAGGACTCACAGGACTGTGATAGAATGGTTGCCCATCCTCCCACAGATACGGAAAGGAAATAATGACAATAGGAAATACCCAACAGAGGAAATGACCTGAAAACAAAAAGAGCAAAAATGTTTTTCATCTCTTTAAAACCTTCTCATTCTTTTTGACAAGGACCTGCATCCCTGCTTCAGGCTAGTTTTGGAGGTGAAGGGGAGTATCTTTTGTTCTTTCTGCTATAAGAGCTGGTTCAGCCAGCCAGACCTGGTGAGGGAGGAGGGAGGTCCTGTCAGGGGATTGTCTTCAGCAGAGATGGGACCATCAGGATCATCAGCTGTAGTTGAACAGCAATTGCCTAAAGCTGAGAACCCTCTAGTAGCTCTGTATTTCTGCTAATTATCAGGACAGGGCATTACAGACAGAAGTCTCCATCCTCCTTATTTGTTGGCAAATTAACAAATCTCTTTCCTTCTCCTCAAACCACTTGTCCTTGTTCTTCTGATGCAGGCTTGAGGACAAGTGCCAAGTTTTCGGTAACAGAATCTCCTAAAAACAAGTTGAGGATCAACAGCTATCTGCATTTCAGATGAATGACTATTATAAAGAATAAGTTTTGCAGGTTTGTCCAGAAAATAACACAGAGTAAGCCTTTCTCCTGAATTCTAAGGTAGACTTTATGTCCTGTGACTTCTTCAGAAAAGGGGGGGGAGGGTGGAGAAAGAAAGCAAAACCTCTTAAAAAGATAAAGTATAACTCAAACTTGATCACTTTTGCTCAACTCTACAAGTAGGTCTTAGCTTCAATTTACTTCTTTTATCATATTTTAAAATCCTTTATTATGTAAATGTTCAAACATTCACAGAAGTAGAGAATACCAGCCCTAGTTCACCACCCAAGTTCAACAATCACCAACATATAGCCAATCATTTTTTTCTTTTTTTTAATCTCAAAATGTTAAGGGGGTACAAATGTTTTTGCTACATGGATACCTTTTATAACGCTTAAGTTGGGACTTTTAGTGTGTTCTATCACCCAAATAGTGTTCATTGTGCCAGATAGCTAAGTTTTTACCCCTCACTCCCCACTCCTCCTCCACACAGAGTTCTTTTCAACTATAAGCCAGAACACTTCTCCCCCATGCTCCACCTCTGATTATTTTAAAATTTGCTCCACTTTAGAAATAAATCACTTGATTTCTTAGCATCTGCTTTGAAGTTATTTGGTTAGGAGTTAGCATTTTCTTTTCTTTCATTCTGATAACCTAAGTTTCATGAACAATTTTGCAAAGTGAGAGAGGTGGCCGGGCGCAGTGGCCTGTAGTGCTTAAAATCCTAGCACTCAGGGAGGTGGGAGGATCACTTAAGCTCAGGAGTTTGAGACAAAGTGAGAGTGGGAACAAAACCCACCAAGTTTGTGGGTTATAATTTATAAAGACCAATTTCGAGTGAGATGTACAATACATTTTGAAACATTCAACAAGTCCTGTAGATTCTAACTTGTCCATTTCTTGTTTAGCCCCTCCTTTCAATGGCCACTGCTTTAGGTCATCTTCTTATTACTTCCCACCTGTATTTCTGTAGCCCTTTCAAATGCTGTAAGAATTAAAATATCATTTGATCATGTCCTGGTTAACATTCCAGAATGACTCATCACAACTTTGGAACGAAGCTCAAACTCCTTAGTTCAGCTCCAGGTCTTTTCACCACTTGGCTCCTGCCTCTCTAGGGTCCTCTCCCCAGACCCCACGCCCACCACGTGTTCTAGCAGTGTTTCTCCCCAGTCACACTGCTGTCCTTTTGCTCTCATTGGTTCACCTGCCGTTCTTTATCCAGTAGCTTTCACCACGTCTTCAAAGCCCCCTTCGTGGCTGACTTCCGCTTGGTGCATTCTCTTACCCTCACACCGCTCCTACTGAGTCAGCTGGGAAGGTCCCTAGACTGTGAAGAACTTGAGGGCATACAATTGTTTTTATTGCCTTTGTTTCCCAAGGAAAAAGCATAGTGCCTGGCAAAAATAAACAAACACATTCACATGTCTGAATAAATGCCCAATTTTTGCTATGCACTGCTCATAAACTTTTCTTAGAAGAGTAATTTATTAATACATTCATTAACCATTTGCTTTGAAACCTATAACCTGCAGGAGCAGTTGACTTTTAAAATCTGATTAGAAAAACATGGTATAAATCATATGTAGGGGTCACTTTGACTAACTGACATCCACTCCTTCACTTTCTAGCAACAACACTGACTGTCCTTGAAAAAATCCACTTTCCCACAAGCTCAGGCAACGTGGTCCTGCTGGGACTGACCTGCTCCACTGGGGGGAGAGTTCTTACTCAGGCCCAGCTAACCAATCACAGTCACAGAGAATAGGGCCCAAATGAATGTTAGGTCCAGAACTTCAGCTGTAATTACAGGAATTAGACACTTTTCCCACAGGGGTGGTAAGCAGTATGGGGGTTTTAACATATGTTCACAAACTCTTTGCTACTCCTCCCTTCAGAAGATGACGCCCTTTGTAAGTAGTAACACTAATAAAGAGAATGTGGTACAAGTAACTGTTTTAGAATTTCAAAATTAGTTCATAAAAGGTATTGTGGTAGAAACCTTCTCCCCTCTCTCTGAGATCACTTGCTCTGAAAGAAGACAGTTATCATGTGAGCACACAGGCCCTACACAAAGGTCCACCAGGCATGAAAATGACGACTCCAGCCCACAGCCCAGAAAGGACCAAAGGTCTCCAGTCATTAGCCACATGAGAGCCATCCTGACATCAGATTCTCCAGCTCCAATCAAGCTTTTAGATGACAGCAACCCCAGAGACCCTGAGCCATAGTCACCTAGGTAAGCCACTGAATTCCTGATCCACAGAAACTGTTGGACAATAAATGTTGGTTGTTTCAATCCATTAAGCTTTGTGTTAATTTTTTACAAACAGATAACTACTACAGGAAGGTAGACTAGAAGTAGGAGCCTGAGAAAAAGGCCAACGGACATAGGGCAGAGAGAAGGTATATGAAAGCGTGGAGAACTAGTAAGACATCCCCCACCATGATCTCACTCACGTCTCAGACCCCATCTTACTCCTGGTTCCCTAGACCTTTCACTGTGAAAGCCAGTGGAATCTCTCTATAGTTGGAATCAGTTTTAAAGGATTCCTGATACTTGAAGCCAAAAGCATCCCAACCGGCGTAATCAGGACTCAGAACTGGTAAACTGCCCCGAATAAATGTCCACTTGAAGCCTGGGTCATTACCGTTATTTCCTCCTTGCCTGTTCACATGCTCCATATTTTGATTATTTATCTAATTTATTATCTGTCTCCTGCAGTAGAATTGCTCCTTGAGGACAGGAAGTTTGTCTATTTTGTTGAGTACCATATCCTCAGCACGTAGAAGCCTGGGAAGTCTCGCACCCAGCAGACACTCAGGAGTATTTGTTGAGCTCGTCCCAACTGCTCTAACTGAATGCTCACTATGAATCTGCAGTGAAAGAAGTGGTGTGATGTGGCGCTGCCGGCAGAAGGACATTAGCAGCTGGTACGTGCAAGTGAGGACATCACTCAAGCTCTTCGGCTGAAATCACAAGGTTACTGAGAACCCACAAGCAACTCAAGTTGCCTACCCTGATAACAAATCAGCCTGTTCAAAGGCAAACTCTCTCCTCGACAGTTGTTATCCATTCAACTTATGGGAGGGCTGGGAAACCTTCCACAGACTGTTTTCTTCCCTTTTAATCGCTGTCTTGCTTTTCGTTCAGTAAAACAGGCTGTACCTGAGTGATCTCCCTATAGGTGTGTACATAGTTCTGGGTTCTCGGCCAGTTAGTCTTACAGATTTGCTTACAGACAATGTCCTGACAACAGAACATGAATGTCCGACCCTTGGAAGAGACGTTCTTGTTTTACTATTCAGCGTGAACGAAAGCACCAACGGCTAGCTTGCATGCCGTGGAGCCAACGTGGGGTGTGAGGCTTCCCAGTGGGAGTTAATCCTGTCTCTGGGGCAAACCGAGGCTCGAAGTGCACGCCACTGGAGCCCAGGCTGCGGAAGGGGCGAGGCCGGGACTGACCTTCCGCTCCGGTCGCGGCCGAGGGGGCGGCGGGGACACGGGGCGGGGCCCGTGAGGGGCGGGGCCGGCTGCGGCGGGGAGCGGGGCCGGGGACACGCGGGGCCGGGGCACCGAGGCGGACAGACAGTGCACCGCAGCCAAGAGGGGGCCCCCCCAGGCTGCCCGCCGCGTGCACGCGCCAGGAGGACGGGCCGCATTCACTCACCTGCCGCCGCGCCGCCAGCCGCGCTCCCCAGGCCCCGCCCCGAGAGTCACTTCCGGCCGGCCGGGCGCGCGCAGCGGAAGCTCGCCACATTTACCCAGGCTCCCGCCCGCCTCGGTTGCTGAGCAACGCGGCTCGGCGTCGCGAGGCAGGGCCGGGTCTGCCGCTCCCCTGGCCCGCGCTACCCTTGCCCGGCCCTTGCTTGGCCGCAGCCCTTACGCGACCACCCTTGCCCGGCCCCTGCCTGGCTGAGCCCCTGCCCGGCCCATGCCCGGCTGACCCCGGCCCGACCCCTGCCCGGCTGACCCCGGTCCGGCCCCTGCCCGGTCCCCCCTGCTTGGCCCCTGCCCAGCCTTCCCATGCCCGACTGACCCTGGCCCAGCCCCTGCCTCCCCTGCCAGGCCACCCTGCCCGGCCTCCCCATGCCCAGCCCCTGACCGGCCTCCCCTGGCCCGGCCTAAGCCCGGCCCCCCCTNGGCCTCCCCATGCCCAGCCCCTGACCGGCCTCCCCTGGCCCGGCCTAAGCCCGGCCCCCCCTGCTTGGCCCCTGCCCAGCCTTCCCATGCCCGACTGACTCTGGACCAGCCCCTGCCTCCCCTGCCAGGCCACCCTGCCTGGCCTCCCCATGCCTGGCCTCCCCATGCCCGGCCTAAGCCCGGCCTCCCCTGCCTGGCCCCTGCCCTGCTGACCCTGGCCCGGCCCCTGCCTGGCCTCCCCTGCTTGGCCCCTGCCCAGCCTTCCCATGCCCAACTGACCCTGGCCCAGCCCCTGCCTCCCCTGCCAGGCCACCCTGCCCGGCCTCCCCATGCCCAGCCCCTGACCGGCCTCCCCTGGCCCGGCCTAAGCCCGGCCTCCCTTGCCCAGCCCCTGCCTCCCCTGCCCGGCCCCTGCCCAGCTGACCCTGGCCCGGCCCCTGCCCATCCTCCCCTGCCCTGCCCCTGCCGGGCTGCTGCCCCTGCCCCTGGTTACTGGTTTCCCCTGGTCTCTGTCCCCCATCCGCACCCAGATTGTCACCATCATATGGGGGGGAGCATCCTTGCCCTCTCTCCGTGCTTACCTGCCCTCCTGGTGCTGTTTTCTGGAGTTTGTCTGTTGGACCATGAGTGTGGTTGCTGGTGGTGGAGATGCAAATTTTCGGCCTCAAAAGATTGTGCCAAATCAGAGTATCGCGTGTTTGTACTGACAACCCTCACCCTCGCCTGGGGATTCAAGTTGTCACTCCCCAAAACTGATATTGTGAGACATTAAAACCTTGTTTTGGCCAGGCATGGTGGCGCACGCTTGTAATCCTAGCACTCTGGGAGGTCGAGGTGGGCGGATTGCTCAAGGTCAGGAGTTCGAAACCAGCCTGAGCAAGAGCAAGACCCAGTCTCTACTATAAATAGAAAGAAATTAATTGGCCAACTAATATATAGAGAAAAAACTTAGCCGGGCATGGTGGCGCATGCCTGTAGTCCCAGCTACTTGGGAGGCTGAGGCAGGAGGATCGCTTGAGCCCAGGAGTTTGAGGTTGCTGTGAGCTGGGCTGACACCATGGCACTCACTCTAGCCTGGGCAACGGAGTGAGACTCTGTCTCAAAGAAAACCCAAAAACTTGTTTTCTCAGTCTAATGGGTCTGAAGTAGTATCTCTTTCTGGTTTTTATTCTCACTTCCATCACAATGTATTTGAGCATCTTCTCTCGTTTATCAGCCATGTTTCCTTTTCTCTGAAATACCTGTTGACTCATATCTTTGTACCTATCAGTTTTCTATTGAATTGTTTGTCTTTTTCTTGTTGTTTTGTAGTGCTATGTTTTGGATATTACATTTTTGTCAGTGATGTTTGTTGTAAATATCTGTGATTTATCTTTACACTTTGGTGTTTGATGAACACAAGTTTATTTTATTTTATTTTTATTTATTTATTTTTTGAGACAGAGTCTCACTTTGTTGCCCAGGCTAGAGTGAGTGCCGTGGCGTCAGCCTAGCTCACAGAAACCTCAAACTCCTGGGCTCAAGCAATCCTGCTGCCTCAGCCTCCTGAGTAGCTGGGACTACAGGTGTGCGCCACCATGCCCGGCTAAGTTTTTCTATATATATTAGTTGGCCAATTACTTTCTTTCTATTTTATAGTAGAGATGGGGTCTTGCTCTTGCTCAAGCTGGTTTCAAGCTCCTAACCTTGAGCAATCCTCCCGCCTCAGCCTCCCAGATTGCTAGGATTACAGGTGTGAGCCACCCCGCCCAGCCCCTATTAGGGTTTTTAAGAGTCATACTAACTCTAAATCCCTGTAGGGGCAGACTGACAAGATCCTGTCGTCTTAAACAAGAGCATGGACTATGTATCCACGTATTTAGGCCTTCTTTTTTGTCTTCTAGTAAGATTTATTTTCCCTGCATGTGAGTGTTTTGAATCTTGTGTTAGATTTATTCCTAGGTATTTTGTGGTTTTCATTGCTATTGAAAATAGTTTCTTTAGTGTGGAATGATAGACTAGACAATGGGGACTTAGAAGGGTGAGAGATCGGCGGGGGTAGAAGGTGAAAAATTACTTAATGGGTACATTATACATTATTTGGGTTATGGATACCCTAAAAGCCCTGACTTCACCAATATGTAATCTATCCATGTCACAAAATTACACTCGTACCCCATACATTTATACAAAATAAAATTTTTTTTAAATGCTGGTTGGCCAGGCTTGGTAGCATGCATCTATATATAGTCCCACCTACTTGGGAGGCTGAGGCAGGAGAATCGCTTTCTTTTTTTTTTTTTGAGACAGAGTCTCACTTTGTTGTCCAGGTAGAGTGAGTGCCGTGGTGTCAGCCTAGCTCACAGCAACCTCAAACCCCTGGGCTCAAGCGATCCCTCTGCCTCAGCCTCCCAGGTAGCTGGGACTACAGGCATGCGCCACCATGCCTGGCTAATTATTTCTATATTTATCAGTTGGCCAATTAATTTCTTTCTATTTATGGCAGAGACCAGGTCTCGCTCTTGCTCTGGCTGGTTCCGAACTCCTGACCTTTAGCAATCCACCTGCCTTGGCCTCCCAGAGTGCTAGGATTACAGGCGTGAGCCACCACACCCGGTCAGGAGGATCACTTGAATCCAGAAGTTTGAGGTTGGACTGAGCTATGACAATGCTTGCACTCTAGCCCGGGCAACAGAGCAAGACTTTGTCTCAAAAAAAAAAAAAAAGAAAGAAAGAAAGGGAAAAAATGGCCAGATGGCTTATTCCTGGTATGTAATTCCAGCACTTTGGGTATGAAACCACCCTTCTATAATGGGGTGCAAGGTGAGAACTGTGGTAAGGGCCTAGCTAAAAATAATGCACAAATCTAGCTAAAAATAATGATAACAGTTAGTAACCATCTCCCTGTAATTGCCACTCTGGAGCCACACACTTGGTGGTCATAAAGATTCTTAACTTCTCCATAAATAACATCACCTTTTCGAAACCTAAGAGGTAGTTTTTAAGATACCTTTCAGGCTTGCATTCCAGCAGACTTATTGGCTCCCCAGACCAGCGGCCAATACCAAGAAACTGATTGAACCGGAATTGTGACCCCAGGGACTGAAGCAACAAAAGAAGATGATTTATACATCCCTATAATTTTGCCCCAATTAACAAACCTAATTGCCTAATGCCATATTGCCTAATGCTCCTACCAAACTATCCTTAAAAACCCTGTCTCCCAAGTTCTCCAGGAGGCAAATTTGAGAAACTTCTGTCTCCCTTGCTTGGCACTCTGCGGAATAAAACTCTCCATTGCAATCCTGACTGTCTCAGTACATTGGGTCTTCTCTATGCAGTGGGCAGCAGAAGGATCACTTAAATTTGAGACCAGTCTTGGCAAAATAGCTTGTGTCTACAAGAAGTAAAAAAAAAAAAAAAAAAAAAAAAAAAAAAAAAAAAAATAGCCAAGCTTGGTGGCATGCATCTGTAGTCCTAGCTACTTAGGAGTCTGTCATTGAACTCAGTCTGGCCAACAGAGGGAGACCCTGTCTCTAAATATAAATATATATAATTAAAATGATGCCTTTAGAAAATAAATTATGTCTTCTGTTGTTTGTGGTTATAGAAATAAAGCATATAGATTTCTATATAGTATTTTTTTTTTTTTGAGACAGAGTCTTGCTTTGTTGCCCAGGATAGAGTGAGTGCTGTGGCGTCAGCCTAGCTCACAGCAACGTCAAACTCCTGGGCTCAAGCAATCCTGCTGCCTCAGCCTCCTGAGTAGCTGGGACTACAGGCGTGCACCACCATGCCCAGCTAAGTTTTTCTATATATATTAGTTGGCCAATTACTTTCTATTTATAGTAGAGACGGGGTCTCGCTCTTGCTCAGGCTGGTTTCGAACTCCTGACGTTGAGAAATCTGCCCACCTAGGCCTCCCAGAGTGCTAGGATTACAGGCGTGAGCCACCACGCCCAGCCCTATATAGTATTTTTTTTAACCAGCAACTATTCTAAACTCATTTATTATTTTTAATACTTTGTTGGTGGATGCTTTTGAATTCTTTAGGATATAATCTGAATAAAGACAATTTTGTTTCTTTCTTCTCAATCCTTATGTCCTTAAATTTTTTTTCTTGCCAACATGAGCTGTTAAGTAAAAGCAATAGTGGGCATCTTTGTCCTGTTCCTGATTTTAGAGAGAATGCTTTCAATTATTTCCCATTTGCTGTATGATTTTTATAGATATTCTTTACCAGGTTAGGAAGATTTCCTTCTATTCCTAATTTTCTAAGAGTTTTCATTATTGATGTCCTTTGAGTTTTATTAATTACTTTCTCTATATTTCTTGATACTATTGCATGGTTTTTCTCCCTTAATCTTTTAATGGGGTAAATTCCATTAATGTTCTAATGATAAATGATCCTTGTATTCCTAGACTAAACCAACTTGGTCATGGAGTACTATCTTTTACACATTGCTAGATTTTGTTTGCTGATATTGTTTGGAATGGTTGGTTACCTTCATGTTTATGAGTAAGATCGACCTATAATGTCTCTTTATTTTATTGTATTTTATTTTTTTGAGACAGAGTATCACTCCGTCGCCTAGTCTAGAGTGCAGTGCTGTCATCACAGCTTACTGCAACCTTCAACTCCTGGGCTAAAGCTATCTTCCTGCCTCGGCCTCATTAGTAGCTGGGACTACAGGTGGGAACCACCACGCCTGGCTAGTTTTTCTACTTTTTGTGGAGACTGTGTCTCACTCTTGCTCAGGCTAGGCTCAAACTCCTGGCCTTGGCCTCCCAAAGTGCTTAGATTACAGGCCACTGCGCCCGCTATGTCCTCTTATTTTACTATCCTTTTGTTGTTTTGGTATCAGGTTTATATAGGCCTCATAGAATTAATTAGGGGAGTATTTCATCTTTTTCTATATTTTGGAAGGGTTTTTTGTTTGTTTGTTTGTTTTTGTGTTTTGAGACAGAGTCTCACTCTGTTGTCCAGGCTAGAGTGAGTGCCGTGGCATCAGCCTAGCTCACAGCAACCTCAAACTCCTGGGCTCAAGGGATCCTCCTGCCTCAGCCTCCTGAGTAGCTGGGACTACAGGCATGCGCCACCATGCCCGGCTAATTTTTTCCATATTTATCAGTTGGCCGATTAATTTCTTTCTATTTATGGTAGAGACGGGGTCTCACTCTTGCTCAGATTAGTTTTGAACTCCTGACCTTGAGCAATCTGCCTGCCTTGGCCTCCCAGAGAACTAGGATTACAGGTGTGACCCACCGTGCCTGGCCTCGAAGGGTTTATATAAGATTGAAATGATCGGCTGGGCACAGTGGCTCGCGCCCATAATCCTAGCACTCTGGAAGGCTGAGGTGCGAGGATTGCTTGAGCTCAGGAGTTTGAGACCAGCCTGAGCAAGAGCCAGACCCTGTCTCCACTATAAATAGAAAGAAATTAGCCAAATAACTAAAAATAGAAAAAATTAGCTTGGCATGGTGGCGCATGCCTGTAGTCCCAGCTACTTGGGAGGCTGAGGTAGGAGGATTGCTTGAGCCCAGGAGTTTGAGGTTGCTGTGAGCTAGTCTGATGCCATGACACTCTAGTCTGGGCAACAGAGCGATACTTTGTCTCAAAGAAAAAAAAAGGATTGAAATGATCTGTTGTTCCTTTAGAGTTTAGTAGAATTTACCAGTAAAACTGTGGGCTTGATGCATTCTTTGAATAATTTTTTCGATTTTTATATCACAAGAACATCAAGTAATTTTTTATTTTTATTTTTTGAGACAGAGTCTTGCTCTGTTGCTGAGGCTAGAGTGCAGTGACCTCATCACATAGCTCGCTGCAACCTCAGACTCCTAGCCTCAAGCAATCCTCCTCCCTGGGCCTCCCAGAGTGCTAGGAGTCTACACATGAGCCACCACGCCTGGCCTGAAGAAGAATTTTTAAACAAGATTTATTATAACCTTTATGCTGATACTTAAAAAATAAGCTTAATTAGAGGAGGAGACATAGGGAAACTTCAGTTACTGAAATGGATTTTGGGCAGGTTCGAGGCTTTTAAAGATTGATGGGCTGTAGAGAGAATGGGAGGTCAGAAAAGAAAAACAAAGATTGATGGTATAAGTGTGAATTTTACTCCAAGAATTATGGCATTCCTAATTTTCGACAATTCTCAGTTGCTGTTTTTATAATATGAGAAACAATTACAGCCTTTGATAGTCAAATAAAATGAAAATTTAGAGAGGGAACAAAATAGAATTTTCCCTCATATACAAGAGACTTTGTACTTTATATTTTCCTTTGTACTTTCACATACATTTTGATGCACAAATTCAGAACTTAATTTTATTAAGTGTATCTTAGTTTTTAATTTTTTAGCTGTCTTAGTCTCCTCCTCCTTGGGGCGTTTCAGTAATTGCCTACATGTACGTCTCCTTTTACCCTCTGGATGGCAGGCTGCGAGCTGACATAGCGATGACCACGAAGTAGTAATCACAGAACCTAACATCAGTTCCCTGCTTGCTTTAACTTTTACATAAGTCATGTGACAGGCACCTTTAGAATTCCCATTTCACGGAAGAAAAACAACGAGCGTCATAGTAGCTAAACAATACGCTCGTGGGTTCATGGATAGCCAGAAAAGCACGGGCTATATTCTCTGGTTTTGCACTGACTACGTTTCATTGCAGTTCAGCCTCAGTAGAGAACAAAACTTGAGGTCTTGGAGTTCAAAGTAAAATCAGGTTTGGGATTTTGGATCTGCACCTTGGGCAACGCGCCATGAACCACTCGGAGCCTCAGTCTCAGTTCCGCGCCCCTCACTGGAAACTACATTTCCCAGCAGGCCGCGCGCCGGCGCAACGTACTTCCTCCCAGCGTCCCCCGCGGCGGAAAAGAGCCGAGCGGGCTCGAGGCCGACGCAACCATCTTTCGTCGCTGCTGCCACGCCGCCTCCGCCGCCCCCTGAGGAGCCGTCGCAGTCCCCCCATCGCCGCCCCCGCCGGCCACCATGTCCGCCCAGGCGCAGATGCGGGCCCTGCTGGACCAGCTCATGGGCACGGCTCGGGACGGTGAGTCAGGGCGGCCAGCCAGGCGAGGGGCTGGGGCGGGAGTGAGGCGAGGTCGCCGGGCGGCCTGAGGCGGGGGCCGCGATCGTCTGCGCCTGCGCGGGGCGCCGCTCCCCCTCCCCCGCACGCCGACAGCGGGCGTCGGGCCTTTGTCTAAGGCTGTTCGCCTCCTAGGCGGCTGGGGCCGGGTTTTTTCCTGGCCAGCCGTGGGTCCCGGGCGGGCTCCTCCTTCGGAGTCCGCACCGCTGGTGGGGCTCCCATTTACCGTCCTGCGGCTTCCTCCCCAGCCGGCGCCCCTCCGCAAACTGGGCACTGGAACCAGCGTAGGCTGCCAGGTCGCTGGCAGCCGGGTGGCGGAACTCGCCGAGGCTCCTCGGGGAAGAAGCTACACCCGCGGGAGCCGGAAGGGCCTCGAGACCCCGGGCCGTTGTTGTTCTGTACCATTGCAAGGGGAGCTGTAAAATGAGCTTTTCTAACGTGGGTTCCTGCCGAGTATTTTTCCAGCCTCCCCCTCCCCCTGCCACACAGGAGAGCCTCTCTTTAGCCAGCGCTTGGCAGTCGGTAGGTAGGTTGTACTGTAGGGAGGAGTGCAAAATCATGATGGTTGTCTCGGAGAAAGCGGTTGCATCTTTGCAAAACTATATACCTGCTGTGATTTGTGTTTTCTTTTCTACTGAAGTAATGAAGTTGTAAGTTCACACTGGCACATTCGCAGGGCTGTGCAGATTCTTTGCACTTTATTTCATAGGTGAATAAGTGCTTTTTAGCTTTCTTTGTATATTGAGTTGCTTTTGAATTGCTTCCCATATTTTTATTTCATACAAACTGAACAATTGTGGCCCCTCTATTTTATTTATAAAGGTTCAGTGTATCTTTGCCTGCCTACATCAATCTGCAAGGGAGTTGCAGAAAAGCCTCATGTTCATCGAGCCGTGAGTCACAACCAATTTCTAAGCTGTTATAACAAAAAAGTGTTTGCTTTTTTTCACAAGTAACTTTAAAAGTGTAGTTTAGAAAGAAAACATTTTCAATAAAAAGACACTACATTAATCCTGGATGCTTGCAAATCCTGAAATATATTCCTCCTTTAGTATTACACAATTCTGTGTCATATACACAGCTTACCTTTAAAATTTGTCACATACCACTTTGCCTTTACTTTTATGTATCATTCCCCCTGACTTCCTTACTGCAGGTGTGGGCAAGAAAACTTTTCCTTTAAAACTTTTCAACAGCGGGCATAAAATTCTGCAGCTGAGGTCTTGAAGAATGCAGATGGGTACAGTATGTGTTGGAACTCACAGTGTGTATTGACTAACCTAGTTCCTTTTTTGCTTTTTTTGGTATTGTCTTGTTAAAAGTGACTCCCAGGTGCCAACTCTCTTTGTTAAGGGTGGGGCTGCAAGGGGGATAGGAAGAATAGGTCTAGATTATTTAATAGTCATCGGTAAAGTTAGAAAGCTTTTTTCATGTAATTTTTGGCAAAACACTGCCTATCCTATGCATCTGTCCATACAGAAAGATTAGATTAATGAGTAGCTTTTGTTGGTGGAAATTACCAGCTATGTAAGTCATATGTGGTTATTCGTGGCCCTCTGATTGGCATGGGTCTTTGGAACCTCACAATGCCCACATGTAGATGTGGGGCTAATGACCTTTGAGTGCTCAACCTTTTACTTCTGACTTCCTGACGACTTTGGCACAATGGTGGAGTCAGATCTCATTAAGTGTGATTCTTCATGATATACTTAGCCACAAAAGTGTATTCCATGCCAGTTGTAAATATCTTTAGGTCAGCATTTCATTGTATTTGATGGGGAGAACACATAAATGATAGCCTGCAAATCATTCAGATGAATTGTTGTACCAGATAATCTTTTGTGGTTAACATGATAATATTGTCTTATTTAAAACCACAAATGAATTTCAGGAGACGAAACCAGACAGAGGGTCAAGTTTACAGATGACCGTGTCTGCAAGAGTCACCTTCTGGACTGCTGCCCTCATGACATCCTGGCTGGGACGGTAGGTGCATTTTGGGGGACTTCATGGAACACTCCAACATGGGCGGCATGTAGGCGGTGAAGGTTTTTTAGGTTGAACCTGTCTTCCTTTAATAGGCAAAAATCTCTGATGCCCTTCAGATTATAGATTTTGATGGTTTGGTGAGATTTTATATTATCGAACGAATTTCATTGGTATAAAATTCTGTCTGTAAAGTTGTTAGATTTTTGTAAAGTTGTTTATATTGAGCTATCACAACTAAGTAATGCAAGAATTCTAATATAGCTATAGCAAAAAGTATGCTTTAGGTCAGCCTGTAGTTCTTTGAAGATTCTGAGTGAGTTTGCTGATTTCAAGGTGAATGTTACCAAGACTTTTGATCGATCAAGGTACGTTCTCTACCCCAAATTCTTTGATTTTTTTTTTTTTTTGAGACAGTCTCGCTTTGTTTCCCAGGCTAGAGTGAGTGCCGTGGTGTCAACCTAGCTCACAGCAACCTCGGACTCCTGGGCTCAAGCACTCCAATCCTGTCTCAGCCTCCCCAGCAGCTGGGACTGCTGGCATGTGCCACCATGCCTGGCTAATTTTTTCTATATATATTAGTTGACCAATTAATTTCTTTGTATTTATAGTAGAGACGGGGTCTTGCTCTTGATCAGGCTGGTTTCGAACTCCTGACCTCGAGCAATCCGCCCGCCTCGGCCTCCCAGAGTGCTAGGATTACAGGCGTGAGCCACCGTGCCTGGCCAAATTCTTTGATTTTTAAGAAATAAGTTGGGGATAACATTTGTTTTGTAGTTTTGTATTATGTTACTCTTTCAAGAAATAACACACTATCCAATGAATATAGACCTGTAAAATTTTAAGTCCATTTTAGATAAACAAAACAGATAAATGGCTACTTTTGTGAAATATGCATTTATTCAAGATTAAATAGAATTCAAGAAGATGAAAGAGTAGAGGATTATCTGCAGTGATTGAGCCACGTGGAGAAATGGAGTCATGAAGATTGCCACCATTTTAAGATGTTACAGCTACTTCACAGGACATAAAAACTGTGCATTCATTTTAAGGGTGAAATGTCCATGGACTAGGGAACATTTTCTTCATGATTAATCATTGCTTTTATTTTATTTTATTTTGTTTTATTTTGAGACAGTCTCACTTTGTTGCCCAGGCTAGAGTGAGTGCCGTGGCATCGGCCTTGCTCACAGCAACCTCAAACTCCTGGGCTCAAGCAATCCTACTGCCTCCGCCTCCCAAGTAGCTGGGACTACAGGCATGCGCCACCATGCCCAGCCAATTTTTTGTGTATATATATTTTAGTTGGTCAATTAATTTCTTTCTATTTTTAGTAGAGACGGGGTCTCTCGCTCAGGCTCGTTTCCAACTCCTAAGCTTGAGCAATCAGCCCGCCTCAGCCTCCCAGAGTGCTAGGATTACAGGTGTGAGCCACCACGCCCAGCCTCATTGCTTTTATTATTACCATTGGGGGGACATCTTCTGGAAAGCCACTCAGATGTCTTAAATCTCAAGCTGGCTTTTTTGATAGGAAATACAAAATGAATGCCAAACCTTGTGCCACGGCTCCTTGGGGTGTTGCTTGCTATTTGACCTGGTGTAGGAAAACTGTTTGCTGTAGATTGTTGTGAGTATGGCAGTCAATGTGGATTAATGACTTCCTCTAGTCAAAAGCAGTTTAGCTGTAGGGGAGTTGGGTAGAATGCACACTCTGGAATGTTCGGTAAATCCTTAGTGGAAGAAGTCAGAGGGAGCAGATAGATGTGCACTGTAGTGACGATTTCAGCCATGTTTTCCTTGGTCAGAGCCCTGTGTAGCATTGTTCTGGAACAGGGGTGAGAAGAAGAATCAGAATGAGGGCATTTTCCACAAGTGTTTATTGTTAGGTATAGATTGGACACCTGCTCTGTGCCAGGCACTAGGGGTACTGTGTCAGTTATAAAGTCTTCTATATAGTTGGGGAAGAACATGGATGGTAAATAAGTAGATGAGTAGATAATGAGCTATTTCTGATGGGTTTTTGGAATCTCATTGCCCACATGTATATGTGGAGCTAATGGCCTTGTGGTGCTCAGCCTTTTACGCCTTGACGACTTTGGCACAATGATGGAGTTCTTTCATTCACATCAGTTTGTTTCATTCAGGTCTGCTCAAATGTTTTCCTATACCTCAGGGACATAGGAGCAGAGACCTGAATGGTGAGAAAAACGTGTGAAGTTTGGGGAATCAGTGCTGTGGATGAAGCAGAGAGCAGAGGGACAAGAAATACTGTTGGCATGTCGACTGGTGTGGATGAGGGGAGAGGAAGGCTGAGGCTCTGGAATCAAATGAGTAATGAGAAAATGTAAACTGAACAGGATCACTCCAGTGTTTGGGATTGGGCCTGGGCAGCACAGCAAAGACACTTTTGAGAAGAAGCAGGCTGAAAGCGAGGAGGAAACTGAGGAGACCCATGTGCATGTGAAGAAAGTGCTTTGCAAAGGTGTGAATGAACAGATGTCAGAGGCTACTGAAGGTCAGTTAGGATAAGGATTGGAAATAAAAGTTGAGCATTGTGATCATGGAATACCCAGAGGTGAGGGATAGTTGAATTGATAGTTCTGTGAAGTTTGTGTTTTGTGATAAATTGAAATAGAATGAGTATAGTTCTTTATAATATAGCAGAAAGATAAAAGGTGTAATCCTTAGCTTGCTAAGGGCTTCTCCAGGTGCAAGTTTTTGCTCAAACCATTTCCTGTCATGAGTATGGGGTGGGTCAAGGAGGAATGGGAGTGATCATTTTATTGAGGCTTAAGAGAAAAGGTAGGGTCTTTTGTTTGTTTTTGAGAAGCTCTTGCTCTGTTCCCTGGGCTAGAATGCAGTGGTGTCATCATAGCTCACTGCAATCTCAAACTTCTGGGCTCAAGCAGTCCTACTTAGCTTCCCAAACAGCTGTGACTACAGGTGGGCGCCACCAGGCCTGGGCTAAATTTTTTTTTTTTTTTTTTTTTGGCAGAGACGGCAGTGCTTACTATGCTGCTCAGACTGGCCTCAAGCAATCCTCCCGCCTTGGCCTCCCAAAGTGCTAGGACTACAGGCGTGAACTATTGCACCTGGCTGAAAATATAGTGTTGGTTAGTAAATTTGGAACAGTAAGGTAGCAACTGGAGGGAAGGTAGTGTAATTTGTCTCAGTAGAAAAACTTTGTTTTCTGGAGGTTCTGGAACCTTTAGTGCCCTTCCCTTAGCAGTGTTAGACCACTGGAGGTTAGAGTAGAGAACACAGGTGTTTGTTCAGTAAAAATGGTCTGACATTGGATTTAACAGCCACTTGGAATATTCTGCTTGGTGTTAGGCTGCCAGGGAAGTTGCCAGTACTTCCCTGCCTCCTCAGCAAAGCTGAAAATGTACATCCAAAGAGGGTAACCTTGGAACCCAAGTTTGTCCCTAATTTGCTTCAGCAGTGACTATTTTGAGAGCTCTCTTGTCACAGGATATAGTGGTGAATTTTGTTTCACGTGAGGTTTCCTAATGTTAAAACTATTGGCAGTTGAAGTTTATATAACGGAAATCAATTTGTACTTAGACTTTGTTATACTTAAGGTTTTAGTGTTTACTTCCTTTGGTGGTAGTTTTTTCTTTGAACTGAGCTTGCATTATTTTAAAGCTGCACTCAACCAACTGCTGGGCCGCAGACTGGTACTGGTCCGTCCCCTGTTAGGACCCGTGGCCTGTTAGTAACCGAGCTGCACAGCAGGAGGTGAGCAGCGGGTGAGTGATTTTAGTTGCAACTTTGGCTTTTAGAACCACTATTGCCCTACCTCTAGATCTCCCATGTAACCAACATAACATGAGCTACGTCTGACTTCAGAGTAAGAATAATGAAGGTGAAAAGACAACTTTTTGTCAAAATGAAGACCTCTGTGCAAGGCAGACTAGTGGTCTCTGTAGCCCAATGTTGGCTTTGTTGCTGGTGATACTGAAGGATATTTTTTTAGTGAGCATGGCTTGTGCTTTCTGTGAGACTGTCTCAAGAGTCGGTCACTGTAAGCCTGGTTTGTTTGGATTGTTAAGGACTTTATAACCCATGAAGGTTTTGAAATAGTTTTGAATACAGTTGTAGTTGGAGCCTAAAGCAGTTCTGGACTCATCATTCTTTTTTTTTTTTTTTTCCTTTGCTAATTATATAGATGTACTTTTGTCTGATTGGGGATGTCTCCTAGTTGGGGTGTTGGGTTTTGTTAACATGCACTCCATAACTTGGCACCACAATCCTCAGCATATAAACTTCCCTGTTGCTCTGTATATGGCCGGAGGTGGGAGATGTCTTCACAGAGTCCTGTACTCAGGCTTTAGATGAAAAATATGCACTGTTGTCTAATTGTATTACTTGTGTGGCTAGAACACATAATAGCACATCTCACTCGGCCGGGTGCAGTGGCTCACGCCTGTAATCCTAGCATCCTGGGAGGCTGAGGTAGGTGGATTGCTTGAGGTCAGGAGTTTGAAACCAGCCTGAGCAAGAGCGAGACTGTCTCTACTATAAATAGAAAGAAATTAATTGACCAACTAATATATTTAGAAAAAATTAGCCGGGCATGGTGGCACATGCCTGTAGTCCCAGCTATTCGGGAGGCTGAGGCAGTAGGATTGCTTGAGCCCGGTAGTTTGGAGGTTGTCGTGAGCTAGGCTGACACCACGGCACTCACTCTAGCCTGGGCAACAAAGCGAGACTCTGTCTTTAAGAAAAAAAAGAGCACATCAAGTTAATCTTACTGGTACACAGCTCTTTTTTTTTCCCCCCCAAGCCATTTATTTATTTATTTATTTATTTATTTATTTACTTACTTACTTACTTACTTACTTACTTATTTATTTTGAGACAAGAGTCTCGCTTTGTTGCCCAGGCTAGAGTGAGTGCCGTGGCATCACAGCAACCTCAAACTCTTGGCCTCAAGCAATCCTACTGCCTCAGCCTCCCGAGTAGCTGGGACTACAGGCATGCGCCACCATGCCTGGCTAATTTTATCTATATATATATTTAGTTGTCCAATTAATTTCTTTCTATTTATAGTAGAGACGGGGTCTTGCTCTTACTCAGGCTGGTTTTGAACTCCAGCAATCTGCCCGCCTCGGCCTCCCAGAGTGCTAGGATTACAGGCGTGAGCCACCTCGCCCGGCCTGTTTTAAAAAACTGGTTTGTCAAATCACATACATGAGCAGATAGATACACAACTACCAAAGTGGCCCTGTAATAGGCACCAGTGGGATGTTGACCACATAGTACCTGAAAAATACAGCTAAAAAAGAGGAGTCTGTTGAGTATTTAATTTCAGATTCCTATTTGACTCCTTGTTGAATGACTTAAAGTTAGCATATTGTGAGTGAGAGGTAGAGTCCCAAGAATAATAGCTGATGCCTCGGGGGTCCATTTAATAACAAAACAAAAACAAAAACCATTCCCCTTCTGCAGAAGGGAAGCCTATCCTTTTTTTTTTTTTTTTTTCCTTTGTGAAAACAGAAGCCAAGTTTCTCTTCCCAAATGGTTCAGCATTCCCAGTCAAGAAGTGCGTGGTCACCTCTGTATTGTGCTTGTTGAGGAATACTGTTATGACAACATCCACTTCATGAAAGCCTTAAGAAGATTGTGGTTCTCTTTTATAAAGCCAATGTTCTAAGTGAAGAAACAATATTGAAATGGTGTAAAGAAGCACATGTTCCTAAAGGCAAAAGCATTTTTCTTGACCAGATGAAGAAATTTGTTGAGTGGTTACAAAATGCAGAAGAAGAATGAATCGGAAGGTGAAGAAAATTAAAACAGATCATTTTGTTTTAGGAATAGAGACTTCTGTTTCTCAAATGGCGCAACTGAGTGGCCGAATTATATGTCCACGGTCATTTGCCAGGTTAGGACAATGTTAGGAGAATTCTTCTGGTTCTGAATCAGCCTATTCTGCTTTGTTCCCTTTGATATACAAAGAGCTACACAAAGCAAAGTGTTAGGTTGTATTGTAATTGCCAAAACTCAGTTTCTGCCTACTCTTTTGTCTTTGCGTGAGGCATTGAACATCTTGGGTAGTCAAGATTGCAAGAAGGAATGCCTAGAAATTCGCTGAATTGATGCTATTTCTGGCCCTTTCCTTGCCAATCTCCCCCAGGCCCTCATGTTACCATTTACTGAATGTATAAACTGATGCATAAATAAAACTGGCAAAAAGCTAATTAATGTAATTTTTATGATTACAGTCCCATTATCTCTGGACCTAAAAGAGATACAAATCTTTAACTGTTAAATGTGTTAGTTCCAAGTAGAAAATAATCATGATAGTAAAAGAGAAGGCTTCTCAGCCATATTCTGCTTCTTTTTTTTTTTTTTTTTTTGAGACAGAGTCTTGCTTTGTTACCCAGGCTAGAATGAGTGCCATGGTGTCAGCCTAGCTCACAGCAACCTCAAACTCCTGGGCTCAAGCAATCCTGCTGCCTCAGCCTCCCAAGTAGCTGTGACTACAGGCATGCATCACCATGCCCTGCTAATATTTTGTATTTTTAGTTGTTTGGCTAATTTCTTTCTATTTGTAGTAGAGATGGGGTCTTGCTCTTGCTCAGGCTGGTTTCAAACTCCTGACCTCGAGCAATCCGCCCGCCTCGGCCTTTCAGAGTGCTAGGATTACAGGCATGAGCCACCTCGCCCGGCCCATATCCTGCTTCTTAATTTTCTTGTTATAGTTTTAATATTGAAAAAATAGCGTTTAAGCTGGGTGTGGTGGCATGTGCCTGTAGTCCCAGCTACTTTGGAGGCTGAGGCAGGAGGATCACTTGAGCCCTGGAGTTGGAGGTTGCAGTGAGCTGTGATTGTCCCACTGCATTCTAGCCTCGACAACAGAGCGAGACCCTGTTTCAAAACAAACAAAAATATTTATTTGCTAATAGTTGAAATACCAAGTCATGTTATATGCTTTCTACGATGGATAGGTGTTCATGTATAAATTGTTTGTTTCTTTCCACCAGCGCATGGATTTAGGAGAATGTACCAAAATCCACGACTTGGCCCTCCGAGCAGATTATGAGATTGCAAGTAAAGAAAGAGACCTGTTTTTTGAATTGGATGTAAGTTGTATTAAATAATGATTAATGCCTACTGCAAAGAACCAAATATTGAAGTAACAAGAATAATGTAACATAAGTTACTAAGCAAAATAATGAAATAGATACTTGTTGTACCATCACTCTTGCTGAGAGCTAGAATATGGCAAATTCCATTTTATGTCTGTTTACCACCCCATTACTATCCCAATGTTATATGTGTCATTTACTTCTAAAAATATTTTTATTACATATTTTTATTATTCCTTGGATAATGTTCGTTCTTGTTTTTGAGATTTATAAAAATGGCTTCATAGTCTTTAAAACTTGATTTTTTTGTTCAATATGTTTCTATTTACCCATGTTTTTGAATATTGTTTGTTTTCATTGCTGCTTGAGTATTTCTGAGACTATCTTTATTCGTAGACATTTGGAATGATTCCAGTTTCTTTGCTATTGCAAACAATATTATGAATATTTTTTAATACCTTCTTGGTCATGTATATAAGGATTTATGTAGGGTATAATCCTAGGGGAGGATTTGCTGGCTTGTAGGGGCGCCCCATGTTCATCTTTGTAAGATAATTCTGTAATGTTGCTGTTTCTCTTGTTTCTCATTTGATAAAATAGCTATATCAGTTACACCCCCAATAACAGTGCAAATACTCTTGCCAGCACTTCGTATTATCAGACTATTTAATTTTCAAGATTTAGTGGTTATAAAATGGCATGTCGCTCATACCTGTAATCCTAGCACTCTGGGAGGCCGAGGTGGGTAGATTGCTCTAGGTCAGGAGTTCGAAACCAGCCTGAGCAACAGCAAGACCCCGTCTCTACTATAAACAGAAAAATTAATTGGCCAACTAATAGATACAGAAAAAAACTAGCCAGGCATGGTGGCGCATGCCTGTAGTCCCAGCTACTCGGGAGGCTGAGGCAGCAGGATTGCTTGAGCCCAGGAGTTTGAGGTTGCTGTGAGCTAGGCTGATGCCACAGGACTCACTCTAGCCTGGGCAACAAAGCAAGACTCTGTCTCAAAACAAAAAAACAAAAAAAAAAGGCATGTCATTGTCGTCTTAATTTGCATTTAGTCTTTAATAGTTGTGATATTTAATCTACATTAGTAAATCAATCAATTTAGGATAGCATTCTTCAGCTTTTTTTCTATTGTCCTCCAAAGGAGCCTTCTCCCCCCACCCTCCCCAGTAAGGATCTAGCTCTGTCTCCCATGCTAGACTGCAGTGTCCTTATCATAGCTTGCTGCAACCTCAAACTCCTGGCCCTGAGTAACCCTCTGGCCTCGGCCTCTCAAGGTGCTAGGATTTTAGGCATGAGCCACCACACCTGGCCCAAAGGAGCCTTTTTTAGACTTTTTTCCCTAATTGTCCCCTGCCAATGAAATTTTAATACCACAGATACCCTATGTATGTGTTTATGTGCTATGGTACTGTGATCCTTTACTGGCCACATACCTGTGTAATATATAAGATTTTTTCTTTAGGACCAGTTTTCACTCCTATCCCTGTCCAGAATACGTGATTTAGAGTCACTTGATTTTAATTCTTTTTTATCCTTTATCCTCCATCGCACCCCAGGCTGGGCTGCAGGTTTGGTGCCATTCAGGTCCCTGAGTGAAGAGTGGGCAGAGATTGAGCATGGGATGAGAGAGCCAGTAGAAGCACAAAACTCCAGGAAAAGGTCCCCCAGTGACATTGTGGAATAATTTGTTTAAATCAGTAGTCTTAAAAAGTAATTAAAATTGAAATTCTTTTTCAGATACATTCTTTTTTTTGAGACAGAGTCTTGCTTTGTTGCCCAGGCTAGAGTGAGTGCCATGGTGTCAGCCTAGCTCACAGCAACCTCAAACTCCTGGGCTCAAGCAATCCTGCTGCCTCAGCCTCCCAAGTAGCTGGGACTACAGGCATGCACCACCATGCTCAGCTAATTTTTTCTATATATATTAGTTGGCCAATTAATTTCTTTGTATTTATAGTAGAGACAGGGTCTCGCTCTTGCTCAGACTGGTTTCAAACTCCTGACCTCAAGCAGTCCACCTGCCTCGGCCTCCCAGAGTGCTAGGATTACAGGTATGAGCCACCACGCCCGGCCTCAAATACGTTCTTTAACAACGTAGTGTACCCTCACTGTCAAATCTTTGAATTAACTAAAAATGTCTCTGCCAACACCTCAGTTAATTAATAGCTGGGGCTTGGAAATGGAAGATTTCTCTATTTCCAAGAGAAAACCTGCCAATATTTATTTAAAGAGGCCATTACTTTAAGACATCAGGTTTCAGAAACTGACAGGTATACAGACCTATCGGTTAAAATCTCAGTTTTAGTAATATACCTTTTTTGATCATAAACCTAAACTGGAATGTCAGTTCACTTTTTAAATGGCCTGGTTAATGCTAGAGAAGGAATTAATGAATCAAAGAAATTGAGATCCCAGAAGGAGATTGAAATATATATAGTAATTTAATGTACTATATTATGAAGGCTGTGTGTTCAACCAGTGTGTAGCAGAAGGGTGTTAATGAACAATGTTTAAAACTATGCATTGAGGCCGGGCGCTATGGCTCAACGCCTGTAATCCTAGCACTCTGGGAGTTTGAGGTGGGCGGATTGCTCGAGGTCAGGAGTTCAAAACCAGCCTTGAGCAAGAGTGAGACCCCGTCTCTACTATAAATAGAAATTAATTGGCCAACTAATATACATAGGAAAATGTTAGCCAGGCATGGTGGCGCATGCCTGTAGTCCCAGCTACGTGGGAGGCTGAGGCAGCAGGATTGCTTGAGCCCAGGAGTTTGAGGTTGCTGTGAGCTAGGCTGACGCCACGGCACTCACTCTAGCCTGGGCAACAAAGCCAGACTCTGTCTAAAAAAAAAAAAAAAAAAAAAACAACTATGCATTGGCCAATTGGAAAAATGCCAAATTGGATCCCCCAAAATGAATTTTGTTTTGTCATCTTGAGGTGTTATAAAGCATAGAAGCTTTAAGAGAAAGATGCACATGTGTTAGTCTATATAAAATTTAAAATATTAGCACATCAAAAAATCCTATACACAAAGAGGTGGAGGAAATAGGGGAGATGTTAGTCAAGGGGTACACACTTTTAGGTATAAACAGTTCTGGAGATCTAATGTACATCATGGTAACTATAGTTAATAATGGTATATTATGTACTTGAAATTTGCTAAGAGTAGATCTTAAGTATTCGCACCACCAAGAAAAGGTAGGTCATGCCTATTGTCCTGGCACTTTGGAAGGCCAAGGGGAGAGGATCCCTTGAGGCCAGGAGTTTGAGATCAGCCTGGGCAACATAAGGAGACCTCATCTCTACAAAAAATAAAAAGTTAGCCTGGCTTGGTGGCAAACACCTGTAGTCCCAGCTACTTGAGAGGATACCTTGAGCCCAGGAATTCGAGGTTGCAGTGAGCTATGATTGTGCCACGGCACTCCAGGATAGACTACAGAGCAAGACCCTGTCTCTTAAATAAATGAAGGCCGGGCACGGAGGCTCACGCCTATAATCCTAGCACTCCCCGAGGCTGAGGCGGGTGGATCGGCAGGTGGATTGTTGGAGCTCAGGATTTGGATACCAGCCTGAGCAAGAGCAGGATCCCGTCTCTACTAAAATTAGAAAGAAATTAGCTAGACAACTAACAATATATAGAAAAAATTAGCCTGGCGTGGTGGCGCATGCCTGTAGTCCCAGCTACTCGGGAGGCTGAGGCAGTAGGTTGCTTGAGCCCAGGAGTTTGAGGTTGTTGTGAGCTAGGCTGATGCCATCACTCTAGCCTGGGCAACAGAGTGAGACTGTGTCTCAAAAAAAGAAATAAATAAATGAAATAGTAGCTATGTGAGTTAATGGATATGTTAATTAGTTTGATTGTATACATATATCAAGACATCATGTTGTATACTTTGAATATGTCTAATTTTTGTCAGTTATACCTTAAAACTGTCAATTATACCTTAAAAAATATTTACATAAAATAAGTCAATAAACTGAGACACATTATTTGCAGTATGTATGAGGATGAGCTAGTTTCTTTCATATGTAAGATTGTTCATGATTGATAAGAACAATATATGTAAATATATGCATATGTAATACATAAATAGCTCATTGGAAAAATGGGCAAAGGACACAAAAGGACATTTTCTACCAAGCATCTAATCCTTTGCTCACCCTGATTCTGAACTAAAGAGGTGGAGAGTTGAGTGATCCTGATAACTCCACCTGGATAATTTAGCAGCTTTTCAAGATGTAAAAGCACATCCCAGGAGTGCCAGCTCTGAGAGCATATCTAAGTAGTACTTGCATATGCACAAAGATAAATTTGCTCCAGATTATTTTTTATTTTATTTTTTTGAGACAGAGTGTCACTTTGTTGCCCAGGCTAGAGTGAGTGCCGTGGTGTTAGCCTAGCTCACAGCAACCTCAAACTCCTGGGCTCAAGCAATCCTCCTGGCTCAGCCCCTGGAGTAGCTGGGACTACAGGCATGTACCACCATGCCCGGCTAATTTTTTTTCTAGATATATTAGTTGGCCAATTAATTTCTTTCTATTTATAGTACAGACAGGGTCTCGCTCAGGCTAGTTTCAAACTCCTGACATCTCGCAATCCGCCCGCCTCGGCCTCCCAGAGAGCAAGGATTACAGGCATGAGCCACCGCGCCCGGCTGCTCCAGATTATTAAAAGCAGAAACTAAGTAGACTTTCTCAGTAAGGAACTGGTTGTCATAGATAGCTCTTCCTTTCAGTTAAAGGAAACAAAGCTGTGAAAAGAGAATGAGGTAGGTAGTTCAGTGTGTACTGATATGAACTTACCTCTAAGATAAGTTGTCAAGAGGAAAAGCAAAGTATGATGTGATGTTTCTATAGTGTGTGTGGTTTTTTTTTTTTTTTTTTTTAAGGAAGGGTGTTATATACTTGTTGACATGCTTATGTGTGTAGAGAGTAGTTTTAGAGGAACCCAAGAGATTATGAACAC
>VSMD01070769.1:0-44088 GCA_008750895.1 Mirza zaza
TACCAGATAAAGTGGTTTCCAGGGCTGGGGACAAATTCAAACTTGGTGGAAATGCGGCCACTCTCGTGCTGAAGGTACGAAGTCTCAACACTGAGGTGCTGAGTACGGGTACTGTGACGGGTAAGCCAGCTAAGCAACCAGGCATAGCTCCTGTCTCGAGCAGGGACTTCCAGTGTGATCATGTAATGGCACCGGAATGCCACCAGGCCCAGTTGGGCACCCTTCCGGGCCAGGGCCAGGGCTGTGCCCACACCCACCAGCCCAAATCCAGCTCCAAAGTAGGGATTGTCCTTCAGGGCCAGAATAAAGTCTGAAAGTGGCATCTTGAAAGGGAAACACCAACCCTTACAGGCTCTGGAGCATTATCAAAACCGCCATGACTCTCTGGCCCTCCATCTCGATGGTATCACTCTGATCTTGAAGGAAATTAAAAGTGCTACTTCAGTGAGCATATCAATAATAAGAAAGCAAAACAACGTTATTGCTGATATGGAGAAAGTTGTAATGGTTTGGATAGAAGAACAAACTGGCTATAACATCCCTTAAGCCAAAGACTACTCCAGTGCAAAGGCCTAATTCTCTTCATTTCTATGAAGGCTGAGAGAGGTGAAGAGGTGAAGCTGCAGAAGAAAAGTTTGAAGCTAGCAGAGGCTTCAGGAGGTTTAAGGAAAGATGCCATCTCTTTAACATAAAAGTGCAAGGTGAAGCAGCAAGTGCTGATGTAGAAGCTGCAGCAAGTTTTATCCAGAAGATCTAGCTACGATCATTAATGAAGGTGGCTACACCAAACAACAGATTTTCAGTGTAGACAAAACAGTCTTCTATTGGAAGCAGATGCCATCTAGGACTTTGACAGCTAGAGAGGAGAAATCTGTGCCTAGCTTCAAAGCTTTAAAGGACAGGCTGACTGTCTTGCTAGTGGCTAAAGTAGCTAGTGACTTGAAGTTGAAGCCAACATTCATTGACCATTCAGAAAATCCTAAATCCCTTAAGAACTATACGAAATCTACTCTGCCTGTGCTAAATCTACTCTGCCTATGCTCTACAAATGAAAGAACAAAGCCTGAACAATAGCTCATTTGTTTACAGCATGGTTTATTGGATATTTGAAGCCCAATGTGGAGACCTATTGCTCAGAAAAATAAGATTACCTTTCAAAATATTACTATTCATTGACAGTGCACCTAGTCACCCAGAAGCTCTGATGGAAATGTACAAGGAGATGAATGTTGTTTTCATCCTTTCTAATACAACATCCATTTTGCAGCCCATGTATCAAGGAGTAATTTCAACTTTCAAGACTTATTATTTTAAAATACATTTTTTTTAAGGTTATAGAGCTTCCTTAAATAGTGATTTCTCTGATGGATCTGGGCAAAATAAATGGAAAACCTGGAAAGGATTCACCATTCTAGATGCCATTAGGAACATTCATGATTCATGGGAGGAGGTCACAATAGCAACATTCACAGGAGTTAGGAAGAAGTTGATTCCAACCCTCATGGATAAGTTTGAGGGGATCCAGACTTCAATGGAGGAAGCAGCTGCAGATGTGAAAATACCAAGAAAACTGGAATTAGAAGTGGAGCCTGACGAGGTGACTGAATTGCTACAATCTCATGATGAAACTTGAATGATACAGAGTTGCTTGTTATGAATGAGCAAAGAAAGTGGTTTCTTGGGATAGAATCTACTGGTGAAGATGATATGAGCATTGATGAAATGACAACAAAAGATTTAGAATATGACATAAACTTAGTTGATAAAGCAGTGGCAGAGTTTGAGAAGAGTGATTTCAATTTTGAAATTAATTCTACTGTGGGTAAAATATTATCAAACAGCATCACATACTACAGAGAAATCGTCCATGAAAGAGAGAATCAATCAAGGCAGCAAGTATCATATTGTCTTATTTTAAAAAATTGCCACAGCAGCCCCAACCCTCAGCAACCACCACCCTGGTAAGTCAGCAGCCATCAACACGGAGGCAAGACTGGGCGTGGTGGCTCACGTCTGTAATCCTAGCAATCTGGGAGGCCGAGGCGGGCGGATTATTTGAGCTCAGGAGTTCAAGAGCAGCCTGAGCAACAGCAAGACTCTGTCTCTACCAAAAATAGAAAAAATGAGCAGGGCATGGTGGAGCATGCCTGTAGTCCCAGCTACTCAGGATGCTGAGGCAGAAGGATTGCTTGAGCCCAGGAGTTTGAGGTTGCTGTGAGCTAGGCTGACGCCATGGCACTCTAGCCAGGGCAACAGAGTGAGACTCTGTCTCAAAAATAAAAAAAAATTAATGTTTTAAAAAAAATATAGAGGCAAGATCCTCCACCAGCAAAAAGATTATGACTCACTGAAGGCTCAGATGATCATTAGCATTTTTAGAAATAAAGTGTTTTTAAATTAAGGTATGCACTTTTTTTAGACACAATGCTATCGCACACTCAGTGGAGTATAATATAGTCTAAATATAACTTTTATATGAATTGGGAAACCAAAAAATTCACGTGCCTTTCTTTATTGTGATATTTGCTTTATTGAATGGTCTGGAACCAAACATGTAATATCTCCAAAGTATGCTCATATGCCATATTCTAAAGATAAAGCTTGGTAATATTTTGCTGATGGGTCAAACTAGGGTATGAAATAGTAGAGTTAAGGATTATGCTGAGGTTTTACTCTAAGGAAATGGCAAAATGCAATTGTTTACTTTGGTAAATACGAGCAAGGAAGAAGCAGGTTTATTTATTTTTTTTTACTTCAATTATTTTCCTTTGTAAGGAGCAGGTTTTAAGGGAAAGATCTGAAGCTCAATTTGGACATGCCAAGAGTTATATGCATTTTTTTTTTTTTTTTTTTTTGAGATAGGATTACACTCTGTTGATCAGGCTAGAGTGAAGGTGTCATGATAGCTCATGGCAACCTCTACCTCCCAGGCTAAAGCTATCCTTCTGCCTCACCCTCCCACGTATTCGGGACTATAGGCATGGACTGCTGCACCTGGCTAGTTTTTAAGATTTTTTGTAGAGATGGGGTCTTTTTTTTGTTGCTCAGGCTGGTCTCAAGTTTCTGGCCTCAAGTGATCCTCCCATCTGGACCTCCCAAAGTGCTGGGATTACAGGCATGAACCACCAGGCCTGGCCTTTATATGCATATTAAATATTTAGGTGGAGATGTTGAGTAGGCAATTTGGTATACGGATCTGTAATTCAGGGGAGAGGTCCAGACTAGACATAGAAATTTGCAATTTATTACTATACAGATGAAATTTGAAGCTACAGACTGGATGATGTCACCAGAGAGTGAGTATATGCAAGAGAAAAAAATCTGAGTACTGAGCTCTGGGAATCCAACACTACAGGTCAATATATAAGAAATCAGAAAAGAAGACTGACTGATGGGGAACTATTAAAATTAGATTAAGTGAAATAAGCCAGGCACAGAAAGACAAGTATGACATATATTCTTACTCATATGTGGGAGCTAATAAAGTTGATGTCATGGAGGTAGAGAGTAGAATAGTTACCAGAGGTTGGGAAGGGTATGTGGGATGCGGAGAGATTGGTTAATGGGTACAAACATACACTGAGATAGAAGGAATAAGTTCTAGTGTTTGACAGCACAGTAGGGTGACTACAGTTAACAATAATGTACTGTATATTTCAAAATAGCTAAAAGATTTGAAATATTCTCAACACAAACAAATGATAAATATTTGAGGTAATGGCTATCCTAAATAGCCTGATTTGATCATTACACATCGTATGCATGTATCAAAATATCACATGTTCCCTATAAATATAAATATGTACAATTATTATGTATCAATTTAAAAAGTAAAAAAAAAAAAAAGGATTTAGCACAAACATAAAAATAAAAAACTAGAAAGAAAACCAGAAGAGGGTCGATTCCAGGAGTCAAATGAAGGAAACATTTCTAGGAAGAGAAAGTAAATTGACTCGATCACGTGCTACTGAGACTTGACCATGGGACTCAACAACATAGAGACCACTGGTGACCTGGATAAGAGCAATTCCAATGGATATTGGGACACACCCAGATTGGAAAAGTTTAAGTGAGATTTAAAGGAAAGGAAGTGGACACAGTGAGATTACATAAGACTTTGGAGGACTTTTCAATAAAGGGGAAATAGGGTTGAAGTTGGAGGGATATGTGAAATCAGGGAAGGATGTTTTTAAAGAGAAGAAATAACAACATTTACATGTGCTTATAGGAATGACCTAGTACAGGGTTTCGCAACATTAGCACTATTGACATTTTGGGCAGGATAATTCTTTTTTGTGAAGGGCCATCCTCTGTATTGTAAGATGTTTAGAAACATTCCTAGCATTCTATCCAGCAGATACCAGTAGCGCTTCCATTCTCTTTCCTTGAGGAATGTGGAGTGAAGAATCACTCTTGGCTGAGAACCACTGATCTAGTAAAAAAAAAATATTGGTGATGCAGAATATAGCATGGGAGAATTGCTGGGGGCAATATGCTTGAGCTGATGAGAAGGGATGGAATCTTCTGCACAAGAGGAAGGATGAGTCTGCTAGGATCACAGACTGTGCATCCACACTCACAGAGAAAGCAGAGGTAAGAGCACAGATATAGCTAGGTGGCTAGATGTGGTGGTAGGAATGTATGGAAGTCCTCTTCTAGTTGCCTTTGTTTCCTCAGTAAAATAAGAAGCAAAGTAAGCAGCTGAAAACAAGGACTCCAAAGGAGGGATTGGAGGTTTTAGATGGGAGATCTGATGGGAGAGTGTCTAGGGGAATGAGAGACAAAATGGACTAGAGAAATGTATTATAATTACAGAGCAGTAAGGACTCATTAAGAGTAGAGTAAGACTAATTAATGTTGTGTATTTTCCCCAGTCATACTCAGGGGCTTTGGTGCAGGCACAGAATAAGCAGACAGTTGGACATAAGCAGGGTTGTAGTCTTACCAAGAGAGTACCACGAAGTTAGGGGGAACAAGGGAGTTGAGGGTATAAGCAAATGAGATATTATAAGGATTGACTGTGATATTTAAGATGGGTAGGGAGGGAATTAAGAACATGAAGGAAACGAAGGACAGTGAAAAGGTAGGTGGTAGAATCATCAGTAGAATAGATATCCTATGGGATTGAAAGATTATTGGAGTTGTTATTAAAGAAGCTGAAATGGAAATATAGGTGGTTCAAGAGTGAGATGACTGAAATTGAAATTATGGAGGGATGCATTTATTGGTAAGGGCAAGGTCAGGGGTATGACCAGGGTAGTGAGTTTTGTGTGGAGTCACAAAAGCAGATGCACAGAGACATAAGGAGGAGTGACAGACATCAAGACCTTATTGCACTAACCAACATAAACAGTCACCAACTTACACTCTGTCTTGGATGATTGGCCTAAACTATCTGTGGTAATATTATTCCCCTTGCTAGTGACTGATTTAGGAATGGCCAAGTAGATGAGGGAAAGTATGCTGGGGGGCTTCTGGAAAATGTTTCCTTATTTCAGAGAAAGAGGGAGTTTCTTTTCTTCCTCTGGATTATGTGATGCCTGAAACCTCTATCCTGTTATCAGCCTAGTTGTTTTACCACGAGAAGAAATTCTAGATGATCTCAACAAAAATACTGGTAATAGTTGATATACATTTGCCAACCAAAAAGGTAATATCAGCTGGGCGTGGTGCCTCATGACTGTAACCATAGCACTTTATTTATTTATTTTTTTTAATTTATTTTTGTTTTTATTTTTTTTATTTTTGGGAGACACACATTCTCTCTCTCTCTTTCGCGCGTTCTCTCTCTCTAATCCTAGCACTCTGGGAGGTTGAGGTAGGAGGATAGATTGAGGTCAGGAGTTTGAGACCAGCATGAACAACATAGCCAGATCCCATCTCTACTAAAAATAGAAAAATTAGCCAGGTGTAGTGGCCTACGTCTGTAGTCCTAGCTACTTGGGAGGCTCAAGCCTGAGGATCACATGATCCCAGGAGTTTGAGGTTTCAGTGAGCTATGATGATGCCACTACACTCTAGCAGGGGGCAACAGACTGAGACCTTGTACCAAAAAAAAAAAAAAAAAAAGTAATGTAGATCTGACACTGTGGCTCATGCCTGTAATCCCAGCACTTTGGAAGGCTGAGGTGGGAGGATTGCTTGAAGCCAGGAATTTGAGACCAGCCTGGGCAACATAGTGAGACTCCCATCTCTAAAAAAATTTTTTTTTTTAAATTAGCCAGGCATGTTGGTGCATGGCTGTAGTCCCAGCTACTTGGGAGGCTGAGGTAGAAGGATGGCTTGAGCCCAGGACTTCTAGGTTTCTGTGAGCTCTGACAGTGCCACTGTACTATAGCCTGGGCAAAAGAGTCAGACCCTGTCTCAAAAATAAAAAAGGTAATATATGTTACAGGTTCATTAGTTGCCTATCTAGCATTTACCTTCTCTTTCCTTCTTCCTAACTATTAATATTTTCTTTTGGAAGTTACTCCTCCCTCTGTGTGTGACTGACTCCAACCCCAGTTCTAGAGGTCGACTCTGGCTGACAGAAGTCAAGTATAGTACTCAGGGCATGGTGGCTCACACTTGTAATCCCAGCACTTTGGGAGGCTGAGGTGGGAGTATTGCTTGAGGCCAGGAGTTTCAGATCAGCCTGGGCAACATAGTGAGATCCTATCTCAACAAAAAGTAAGGCAAACTGGCTTGGCTTGGTGGCAAGTGCCTGTAGTCCCAGCTACTCAGGAGGTTGAGTCAGGAGGATTGCCTGAGCCCAGGGGTTTGAGGTTATAATGAGGTGTGATGATTCCACTGCACTTTAGCACAGGCAACAGAGCAAGACCTTGTCTCAAAAAAAAAAAATAATAATAATAATTAGCCAAGTGTGGTGGTGTGTGCCTATAGTCCCAGCTATTGGGGAAGCTGAAGCAAGAGGATTGCTTGAGGCCAGGATTTGGAGGCTGCAGTGAGCTATGATCCTGCCACTGCACTCCAGCCTGGGTGACAAAGCAAGACCCTCTCTCAAACAAAAAAAAAGAAAAGAAAAGAAGACTAAAAGAAGACGATGACAAGTAGAGTAATCTTATCCCTCTTGACACAATGATTTGCTCTGGTAAATGAGGTATAAATCAGTCAAATTTGGCAGTGCTCTGGCAGTTCAGGGGTAATTTAATTAAGTTTGGGACTTATAGTCACTGGTTTTGAGAAATAATGCTCTCTCCCCCTGCATGTAAACAAGAAAGCACATTAATCTCCTTTCTGTTAGCAGCTAATTTGTGCCCATGGGCAAAGCCAGTCCAAAGATACAGCCAACATATGCAGGAGGTCATAGACAAGCAAAGAGCAATTGAGGAGAAGCTCTGATTGAACTGTCCTGAAGTCTGCATTATTCCTTGACTTTCAGCTACATTTACCAACAAATCCATTCATCATTAATATTACTTGCACCTGAATGGATCTCTGTTTAAAACATGATGATATGCATATCATCAGTATGCTTTTTAATAATCTACATATTTTATATTAGCTGGTATATGAACAATTAACACCATAATATTTTATATTTTTTATTTTTCAGACAGATGAAATATAGAATGTCCAGTTCCACACCAGACATCTGGCTTGTGTATGGGATACATGAATATGACTCCGGAGAACTGGGCAGTGACAACATTTTAATCCTAAAGAAAATAGTGAACCAAGGGAAAGGTTTAACAAACAAACAAAAGGTTAAACAAACAAAAGGGTTGTTTTGGTTGTGAGGATAAGTGTTTTCAGAAGTGAAAGTCTTTTTCCCTGCCTTTTTCTGTAGGTAAAATTCGTATTTATTTAAAAAATCTGCTCATTCATTCATTAATTATTAATTAAGCACTTACTATGTGCCTGTCATTGTTTTAGCAACTTCGGATACAATAGTGAACAGAACAGACAAAAATTCCTACCATCATGGAACTTTTGTCTCATTCAAGTGAAATAGTACCTTCCCCAAAATGTCAGCCTGAATTCTTTCAATATTTACTATTAACTTCTGCTTTTATGGCATGTTATACCACTGTAATTACACTCCCTACAGTCTGCTTCAAGTTGGAGGTATTGCTTCAGATGTTAAATATCTCACTCACTATACCAAAGGGTTCTTGAGTTTAGGGTCTATATTTAATCTGTCTCCCAAGCGCAGAGCTAGTTTGGAGCGAGTGCCAGTGGATCTTTGTTGAATGAGCAAATGATTCTGTGTAAAGCCCTAAGGGGGAAGTCCTAAATGGTGGAGCTTTCACTGTAGCCTCTGCCAGGCATTTATTTGGAGCAATTGGGAGCCATCCTGTCACGGGCATATAGGCAATCTGGGAGCTGTATAGAAATGACATTCCCAATGAGTGATTATTATTGGTAAGTTATAACAAAGTTCATTTGTATGACTATGGGTGTAATAGGAAATGAAGGTCTGGATAATTCTATTATGAAATTCAAATAGCTGTCCAGTTTAATGAATGTAAATGGCCCCTGATGAAGAAATGGAATGGTGCCAATAAAAATGGTGACTGCAAGTAGGAAAATATTTCTTTGGTTTAAACTTAAAAGACATAATAATTGGGTCTTATATTAACTTGAATACTGTGTAAATTACTATATAAGTAGGGACAAATCTCTGTTTTTTTTTTTTTAAACAAAACCAAAAAAGATCCAAAGCAATTGTTTCTGCATGTCAAATGATTGCTGTTTTGTTGCTACACAGCCAACAGAGGGAGCTCTTGTTACAAAACCTAATGACAACTTCCTTACACGGTTTTGTACATTGGTAGAAAGCCAGTGGAAGAGTAGAAGAAATAGAAAAAAACCAGAGGAAATAAAAAGAATAGAAGAGTTGGTTTTAAACTGTATTGTGAATCCGGAATCCCTTTTATGAAACTGGGCTTGGGAGATGATGTTAAGTTACAAGTATTTCACAATAGGATGTATGTATTAGATTTTTAAAAAGCCTATTACATGCTGCCATAGTGATCCTTCACCTTTAAAGCACACAATTATATTACTTTTCTGCTTAAAACCCTCCAATTGCATCTTCATCACTCATATGACAAATCCAACCTTATGAGGTTGTGAAGATGAAAGGAGATAATATATAACATAATGCCTGGTACACAGTTAAATTCTCAGTAAATTCTTAGCTATTATTTTTCACTACTCTGTCTTTTATTGTACTAATCCTTCAAACTGGATGCTTTCCAAATGGCCCCATTTGTACTCTGGCTTTCATCTGCTTAACTCCCTTCTTGTTCTATAGGTTTCAGGATCCCAGAAGTCTCGCCTCATTCACACTGTGGATGCTTTTCTCATATTCACCATGTTGTAATAATTTATTAAGAAAGTTGTCTTTCCCTCGAGAGCAGAAGTCATATCTCATAAGTTGTTTTGTCTCCAGTGCCTAGCAATAGGGCAACCAACTGTTTAGTTTTTCCTGGGACTGTTCCAGTTTTAGCACCCCAAGTCTCTTATTTCTGGAACCCCTCAGTTCTAGGCAAACTGGGACAGTTGGTCACCCTACCTCAGGTCCTGATACACTTGATATTTTAGAATTGGATGTCACATTTATGGTCTGCCTATATTCATCATTTTATTTTATATATACTCAGGAATTTTTTTTTTTTTGACATAGAGTCTCACTCTGTTACCAGGGCTACAGTGCTGTGGCATCAGCCTAGCTCACGGCAACCTCAAACTCCTGGGCTCAAGCAATCCTACTGCCTCAGCCTCCCGAGTAGCTGGGACTACAGGCATGCGCCACCATGCCCGGCTAATATTTTCTATATATTGTTAGTTGTCCAGCTAACTTTTTCTATTTTTTTTTGTAGAGTTGGGGTCTTGGTCTTGCTCATGCTGGTCTCGAACTCCTGAGCTCAAACGATCCGCCTGTGTTGGCCTTCCAGAGTGCTAGGATTACAGGTGTGAGTCACCATGCCTGGCCGATACTTAGGAAATCTTAGTCACCATTTTAATTTTTCAGAAGAGCACTGAGAAAATTGATCATGATAAAGTAAGTAAAAAGAATAAACTATAAATCTTATATCTATGGTATGATCCTAATTTTGTAAAATATGTTTTACAAAAATATGTTTTGTTTTATAGAAGAAAAGGAAATAGAATTATGAATATATATATATTTTATTATGGATACTTTTTCCTACTTTCTGAATTTTCAAAGTCTCTAGAATGGTTGTATGATTTTATAGTTCAGCCAACAAGACCTACTAAACATCAGTGTTTGTGCTGATTGGCAGTGGGTACACTTTAAATAATTATTTTTCAGAAAATTATTACCTTTGCATAATGTTGTTAACAAAAGTTAGGTAACCGATTATATGTTTCCTTTAGTACAGTGGTACTCAAGCTTTTCAGGCCTGCATTGGGCCTAAAATTCTTCATTTCTAACAAACTTCCAGATGATGCCAGTGCTTCTGGTCTGGTCTAATCCACATTTGACTATTAATTAAAATTTTTTTAACTATCCTGTGCCTTTGGCAGTGCTTCCCAAACTGACATGGTGGGATAAATATAGACAACTTCTCATAATTCAACTTTCTGAGAGCTGAGGGGGTTACATACCTTGGGAAATTTTGTGAAATCTTTGAGGTATAGTGGTTGGGAATTCCTGCCTCACACTTAGCTGTCTTTTGTACACAGGAGGACACATGCATCATATTATATCAGATGAACCAAAATACCAGAGCACTATGTTGATAGATGCTGTAGTACTCAAAATATATTAACTGCTCCCTCCTTTCTGCCTCTCACAGAACTCCTACTACAGTTGTGCTCCATAAATAATGTGTGAATGAAGCAATGAGTTTAATTATATAATAGTAGCTAACATTTGAGTGCTCTCCCTAGTTTTAGATCATTGGTTCTCAAGTCTCCTCCATTTCGCAAACCCCTGACAAACTTTTCTCTAATATGCAGCAGCACAGATAGTCCTGGAAGCTCTCATCTGAGGCAATGGAGAATGCCAAAATGAACGGGGCGTATCCTTCAGTCTTTGTGTCTGAGGACAGTGAGAGACTTTCTGGGTCAGTAGCTGATTCCTCTCTGTGTCTGAAGCTTTCACTGTTATCCCTCCTTCCCCAGGTCCCAGCAGCAGGCATTTGCTTCAGGCTCTGAAAACTTGGCATTGTTTATTATGTAATTCAGACTTTCCATCTAAGTCACTATTTCAAACCTTTGAAAAATGAAACATCGCAAAATTTCTTTCTAAAAGTTGTTGAATAAAGAAAAATTATTATTGGTCTTCTTAAAAAATATCCAAAATAGACAATGAATACGTGTTCTTTAACACATGTTCCTTTACTCTATTAATGTGGGCACATACCTCTCATGCGGAGCAGCAATGAAAGTTTCAACTGTGCCAAGAAACATAAGATTAAATAAATCAAAAGGTTGTAAAAGCATATGGAATTTAAAAATGCTTAAATCCTTTTCAGATAAATCAAAGAGTGCTTTCATCTAACTCCTTTGTTTTCTCCCCACCCCCGAGGAAGATTGAACATGTTTTGATTAAAAGAACATTTTGAAGTGCTTTTAAAAAGAGTATCTTTAAGATTTTGTTTTCTGTTATTTGCAATATGCTTTTTAAAAATTTAATTTAATTTGATTTTTTTTTTCAGACAGGGTCTCACTGTCACCCAGGCTGAAGTACAATGGCCAGATCATAGCTCAAGGTAACCTTGAACTCCTGGTCTCAAGTGATCCTCTTGCCTCAGCTTCCCAAGTAGCTAGAACTATAGGTGCATGTCACCAGCCTGGCTAATTTTTTATTTTTTTGTTGACACCAAGTCTAGCTATGTAGCTGTTGCCCAGGCTGTTCTTAAACTCCTGGCCTCAAACAATCCTCCCACCTCGGCTTTCCAAAGTGCTGGGTTTACAGGCATGAGCTACCACACCCAGCCTACTATTGCAATAGTGTTAAAAGTTTAAAAATACTGTTCTTCTTTAACATGGCAAAAAGGTTGGTTTTTAACTTGCCTTCTTGTAAATAGAATATTAATAATGTTTCTTTCTTTTTTTTTTTTGGAGACAGAGTCTGATTCTGTCACCCTGGGTAGAGTGCAATGGTATCGGCGTAGCTCACAGCAACCTCAAACTCCTGGGCTCAAGCAATCCTCCTGCCTCAGCCTCCCAAGTAGCTGGGACTACGGGCACGTGCCACCACACCCAGCTAATTTTTTCTATTTTTAGTAGAGTTGGCATCTTGCTCTTACTAAGACTGATCTAGAACTCCTGATCTCAAGAGATCCTCCCCCCTTGGCCTCCCAGAGTGCTAGGATTACAGTCGTGGGCCCCTGCGCCCGGCCAATAATGTTTATTTCTAATTAAACTCTTAAATTTTACTACTAAAATAAAAACAATCATTTAATCCTACCTTAGCAATTATTTTCCTTTTCTTCCCATTTTCTTCCAGTCGTTTTTTTTTTTTTTGGCTGAAACAACTGAAATTTATTTTTTCACAATTGTGGAGGCTTGAATCCAAGATAAAGGTGTCAGCAGGGTTGATTTCTTCTGAGACTCTCTCTTTGACTTGTAGATGACCGTCTCCTCCCTCTTTCTTCATATGGTCTCCTCCCTCTTTCTTCATATGGTCTTCGCTCTGTGTGTTCTTCCTTCCAGTCTTCATAAATTATGTTTTTGTATAATGATAATCCTGGGGAATATATAACGTTATGTTGTACTCACAATAAACTTGTGAGAAGGAAAGCACTACTTTCCTTCTCACAAGTTTATTGGCTTGTGCACCATCATTATGAATATTATTTCCAAGTCTCTTAGGTATTGCTCTCATGTCTCATACTCTTTTATCTGGTATGTATTATTTGATATGTATTATTTAAAATGAGTTATTTTAACATTACTTTGTTTGCAGTTATTCATATTTTGTTTTACCTGAGCAAAGATTATCATCTACATCCCACCAAAGGCATGCCAAAAGTCAAGCCAATGAGTATCTGAATAGTAACATATATTTCCAGTTCCAATCCTAGGCACTTTAAACAGTATTATTGTTACTTTAATAAACAAACACTGGCATTTCTCTCTAGAAAATTAATGCCTCAGAAAATAAATGTTCCACCAAAAAATCAAAAAATTACATGAAAACTCCTTTAAGGAAGAAGGGGTAAAGATAAGGTGGAATTCTATCTTAACAGTTGATGGAGAGAGGGAATAATTGTATTTAAAGTTAGGCCTAAGCCACAAAATGAATTTAATAGAAATTTCTTTGGTTTACCCCTATATCCCAGCACTTTGGGAGGCTGAGGTGGGAGGATCACTTGGGATCAGTAGTTTGAGATCAGCCTGGGCAACATAGGTGAGACTTTGGTGAGACTTAATTTCCACCAAAAAAAAAAAACCCTGAAAAAAAAACACCTGAAAGAAAAAAAACTAAAAAAAGAAGAAAAAGGAAAGAAATGGCCTTTTAAAATGATAAAATATTGTATATGTTTTTTGTTTTGTATACAATCTTGTAGAGTATAAATGTATAAAATATATAGTAAGTATGAAGAATAGAATTTCAAGAGTACCCAAATTAAATCATTTAACCATTTCACTGCTTCCAATACTGCAAATTGTGAAGATTCCAATTTGTTGCTCTTCCTATAACTGATTTTGTCAGTTCCTCAAACTTCTTTATCATCACCTAAAAAATATATCATTTTATTATTTACAACCATAGGGTAAGCACACAAACATTGTGTGCATCAGTTGTGTTCATTCCCACTACTTAAAACTCTTTATTATTATTTTTAATTGTGTTAAAAGACCCATAACATAAAATTTATCATCTTAACCATTTTTAAGTGTACAGGTCAGTAGTGTAAACATATTCACAATGTTGTACACCAAATCTCCAGAACATTTTCATCTTGCAAAACTGAAACTCTATACACATTAAATCACTCCCATTTCCTCCTCATTACAGCCCTTTGTAATCACCATTCTACTTTGTGTTTCTGTGAATGTGACTACTTTAGATATTTCATATTCTGGAATCATATAGCATTTCTCTTTTTGTGACTAGCTTATTTCACTTTGTATAATGTCCTCCAATTTTTATCCATGTTTCCATGTTGTAGCCTGTGACAGGATTTCCTTTCTTTCTTTCTTTTTTTTTTTTTTTTTGAGACATAGTCTCGCTTTGTTGCCCAGGCTAGAGTGCCGTGGCATCCAGCCTAGCTCACAGCAACCTCAAACTCCTGGGCTCAAGCAATCCTCCTGCCTCAGCCTCCCGAGTAGCTGGGACCACAGGCATGTGCCACCATGCCCGGCTAATTTTTTCTATATATATTAGTTGGCCAATTAATTTCTATTTATAGTAGAGACAAAGTCTCACTCTTGCTCAGGCTGGTTTCGAACTCCTAACCTCGAGCAATCTGCCTGCCTCGGCCTCCCAGAGTGCTAGGATTATAGGCGTGAGCCACCACGCCCAGCCGGGATTTCCTTTCTTTTTAAGGCTGAATAATATTCTATTGTATCTATATACCACATTCTGTTTATTCACTCATCTGTCAATGGACATTTGGGTTTCTTCCACTTCTTAGCTATTGTGAATACTGCTGCTGTAAACATAGGTGTGAGAGTATCTGTTTCAGCTGTTGCTTTCAATTCTTTTGGGCATATACTCAGAAGTGAAATTGCTGGATCATATGGTAATTCTATTTTTAACTTTTTGGGGAATCTCCATATTGTTTTCCATAGTGGTTGCACCGTTTTACATTCCCACCAACAGGACACAAGTGTTCCAGTATCTCCACATACTCACCAACACTTGTTATTTTCCATTTTTTGAGAGTAGCCATCTCAATGGATGTGAGGTTTTGATATGCACTTCTGTAATGATGTTGAGCATCTTTTTATATACCTGTTGGCCATTTGTATATCATTTTTGGATAAATGCCTTTTTAAGTCCTTTGTCCATTTTTAATCAAGTATTTGGGTTTTTTTTTTTTTTTTTTACTGTTGAGTTGTAGGAGTCCTTATGAACTCCTTATCAAATATGTGATTTGCAAATATTTTCTCCCATTCCATAGGTTGCCTTTTAATTCTGTTAATTGTGTCCTTTGATGCACAGAAGTCTTCAAGTTTGATGTAATTCCATTTATCAATTTTTGCTTTTGCTGACTGTGCTTTTGGTGTCATCTGCAAGAAATCATTGCCAAATCCAATGTTATAGAGCTTTTCTCCTATATTTTTCTCTAGGAGTTTTATAGTTTCAAGACTTACATTTAGTTCTTTGACCCACTTTGAGGTAATTTCTGTATATGGTATAAAGTAAGGGTTCCACTTCATTCTTTTGCATGTAGTGTTGTCCCCAGCACCATTTGTTAAAGAGACTATATTTTACCAACTGAGTGGTCTTAGGACCCTTGTTGAAGATCATTTGTATGACATAATCTCCAATGAATACATTATAAAACAGAGATTGAAAATTAAAGAACTGTGGCCGGGCGCGGTGGCTCACGCCTGTAATCCTAGCTCTCTGGGAGGCCGAGGTGGCGGGTCGTTTAGAGCTCAGGAGTTCGAGACCAGCCTGAGCAAGAGCGAGACCCCATCTCTACTATAAACAGAAAGAAATTAATTGGCCAACTAATATATACAGAAAAAATTAGCCGGGCATGGTGGCACATGCCTGTCGTCCCAGCTACTTGGGAGGCTGAGGCAGTAGGATTGCTTGAGCCCAGGAGTTTGAGGTTGCTGTGAGCTAGGCTGACGCCATGGCACTCACTCTAGCCTGGGCAACAAAGTGAGATTCTGTCTCAAAAAAAAAAAAAAAGAAAAAAGAAAATTAAAGAACTAGACAATAAATTTTAAATATTAGAAAAAGGAAAGAGTAACACTAAAGAAAGTAGAAAGAAGAAAATAACAAAGCGTATATTAATGAAATGGGAAACAAACTTTTAAAATTATATATAATATTTGTATGTATTTATGGGGTACATGTGATATTGTACAACATGCAAAGAGTGTGTAATAATCTAATCACGGTATTTAGTATATTGAACTCCTGGCCTCAAGTGATCCTACCACCTCAGCCTCCCAAAGTGCTAGGATTACAGGTGTGAGCCACTTCCTAGCCCTCACTGTGGCTTTGATTTGCATTTTCCTGATGTTGAGCATATTTTCATGTACCTGTTGGCCATTTGTATGTCTTCTTTTGAGAAATGCCTATTCAGGTCCTTTGCCCACTTTTTTTTTTTTTTTTTTTTTTTGAGACAGAGTTTCACTTTATTGCCCAGGCTAGAGTGAGTGCTGTGGCGTCAGCCTAGCTCATAGCAACCTCAAACTCCTGGGCTCAAGCAATCCTGCTGCCTCAGCCTCCCAAGTAGCTGGGACTACAGGCATGTGCCATCATGCCCGGCTAATTTTTTTTTCTATATATATTTTAGTTGGCCAATTAATTTCTTTCTATTTATAGTAGAGATGGGGTCTCGCTCTTGCTCAGGCTGGTCTCGAACTCCTGAGCTCAAACGATCTGCCCACCTCGGCCTCCCAGAGAGCTCTTTGCCCACTTTTTAATGGGATTATTTGTTTGTTTGTTTTCTGCTGAATTGTTTGAGTTTCTTGTATATTCTGTATATTAGTCCCTTGCCAGATAAATAGTTCGCAAATATTTTCTCCAATTCAATAGGTTGTCTCTTCACTCTATTGAATGTTTCCTTTGCTGTGCTGAAGCTTTTTAGTTTAATATAGTCTCATTTGTCTATTTTTGCTTTTTTTTCCCCTATGGTTTTGAGGTCTTAGCCATAAAATCTTTGCCTAGAGCAATATCCTGGAGTAGGAAACAAACATTTGAGAGCATCCACAAACAGAACGCTTGTTCTGTGAAAAAAAAAGTAGTGAAATAAACCCTAGTAGGATTGTTTCATGAAAAAAAGTAAAGACACAAATAAATAATATTAAGAATGAAAAGGGGGAAAAAAACTACATGTATAGCAGAGATGAAAAATCTTAAGTAAGCAAATATGAATGACTTCATGCCAGTAAATTTGAAAGCTTAGATGAAAATGGGTAATGAATTAGAAAAATATAAATCACCAGAATTAACTCAAGATAGGAAACCTGAATAAAAACCACAGCCATTGAAAAATTAGACCAGTAGTTTAAAAAGTGTACTCAGAATAACACACCAAGTGAGTTTTATCAAACCTTCTGTAGGAACAGATAATTCTGCTGTTCCTGAAACTAGAAACAGAGAGGACTTGTTAACCAATTTTTATGAGGCTGGTATAGCATGTTGATTTATTTCCCAGAATGTTAAAGTAGTTGAAAATACTGAAAATCTGAAAAGTAGGCATTTCAAAACTTGCATTATTTCATTTTAAATATTTTACTAACAACCAAACTGGAATTTAATATAACTTTACTTTTCTGATTTTAATAGAAGCAAACTCATTAATATTTTCAAAATCTAATTATGAAAAAAAAGACCACTAAACATACATGAAACCATGTATATAAGGGTGCATATTTTTGTTTATTTTTTGTTTCAGGCTTCAATATGGTTTGGCATGGCATTGCTAAAGCTTAACTCTAGAGCTTAAAGAACTGAACTGTAGTTTTGGCTAGGATGACTACTTTTCACATATTCAACATGTTTTCCATCTGTTCTCTTCAGATTATTCTACATTATTTAATTTGAGGATATAAGTAATACAATTTCTACTTACTTTGTAACTATCTTCTATTAATACCAAAAATAATGGCATAGAGTCAGTAACTTCTCAGAATATACTACACAGGTAACTTGGTTTGCTATCTTTTTTTTTTTTTTTTTTGATTATTACAAAAGTTTATTTAACAAAAAATTTAATATGAAAATGTACATGACCTGATTTTGACATCATAGTAAAACAGGCCCTTTGCGGAGGGGACATGGATTTCTCTGCTCAACAGCCATTATTTATACTCGTTCCAAGGCTTCTAACATGATGATGCTATTTCCTCGTATTACCACCATTCCGATATTGTTCTGTTGCCCACTAGTTGCCATCTCCACACATTCATCTATCGCAAGATTCACAAAGGGATCAAATCCCCGTAATATTCCTTGGACATGTCTGCCACCATTTAATTTCAATGATAACTTCTTGTCCATAATTTTTTTCAACTCGGGAGGGTGAGCTTTGCTCATGGTATCTGCTCCGCGGAATCAGAGACGACTAGAAACGGATTTCGCAGCCTCCCTCACACTCCCGCGGTAGGCCCGGCATCCGGCGTCCGATGTCACTCATCCCCTCAGCCAATTGCTTGTCCTTGGTTTGCTATCTTTTGTTAGTATCAATTTATCAACAAGTTACATTAAAACTTAGTCTTAACCCAAATGGTCATCATCTGATGCATGGACAAACAAAATGTGGTATATTTGTACAATGGAATACTCATTCAGCAATAAAAGGGAATGGAGTCCTGATACATGCTGTAACATGGATAAATCTTGCAAACATTAACCTAAGTGGAAAAAGCCATTCCCAGAAGACCACATACTGTATGATTCCGTATATATGAAATATACAAAATAGGCAAATCTAGAAAGAGAGAAAGTAGATCAGTGGTTGTCCAGGCCTGGTGGAGGTAGGCGATTGGGGGAGCAATGGGAATAACTGCTAAAGGGTATGAGATTTCTTTTGGGGTCATAAAATGTTCTAAAATTGTGGTGATAGTCGCACAATTGAAATATACACTCTAAATGAGTGAATAGTATGGCATATGAATTATATTTCAAGAAAACTGTTATATATAAAACAAAAACAGTCCCTCCCTCATCAGCCCAATTTTGCTAAAAGCACATACACACACACACATGTATCACCTACCTGGCTAATCCCGCTTGTTCAGCTAAGAATTCACTGCCTCCTGGGAACCCTCCCTAATCCCTTCTTTACAATCCCACATCCCTCTCTTTCCTGTACCATGGTATACCTCACATACTGTATTTGTACTGTCAAATCTGAATTCGTCCTTCTGCACCCCCGGGGACAGATGAGTCAGACAGTGCCTGTCTTGGAAGAGCGCAAGTGTAAATAGAGCACATAAGGGGAAGAACAAAGATACAGGGTGTTAGCGGAGCACAGAGAAAAAAGCAGTCAACTCTAACTTTGGCAGGATGGGTGAGGTTGAAATGTAATAAGAAAAGCATCGTAGGCTGGGTATGGTAGCTCATACTTATAATCCTAGCACTTTGGGAGGCTGAGGCAGGAGGATTCTTTAAGGCCAGGAGTTTGAGACCAGCCTGAACAAGAGCAAGACCTTGCATCTACAAACAATAGAAAAATTAGTCAGGTGTGTGGCTCGAGGCTGTAGTCTCAGCTACTCAGGACTCTGAGGCAGGAGGATCACTGGAGCCCAGGAGTTTTTGTTTTTTTTTCTTTTCTTTTCTATTGTCCCAAATGTGCCCACAGGAAGAGCCCAGGAGTTTGAGGTTGCAGTGAGCTATGTTCATGCCACTGCATTCTAGCCCAGGTGACAGAGCAAGACTCCACCTCAAAAAAAAAGCAAGCAAGCAAGAAAGAAAGCCATCCTAGAGATGTTTAGGAATCCATTCCATCTTGAAGGATGAATCAGACTTGGACAGGCAGGTATTGGATGAAGTGAAGAGCACCACACTGGGAACGATAGAAGTGACCCAGGACCAGGAGTCAGAATCCTCAGCTGTGCCCCTGGCTTCCTATGTAACACTGGGCAGGTCACAGCCCCTCACTAGGCCTCATTTCAGTTAAAGGAAGGTATTAGACGAGATGGTCTCTGATGGTCTTGCTCCTGCTTACTCCTAGATGCTCATCTGTCCCTAAATTTTTCATGGGGTCAGCAAGTATTTACCAACCACTTATTATGTGGCACTGAAGATACAATGAGGAGACAAAAGAGCTGCCTACAGCTGAGTTGAGTGCTGACAAGGTCAAGTGCAGGCTGCTCTGACAGTGAGTAACAAGGAGGCCTGCCTGGCTGAGGAGGAGGAATACCGTTTCTCAGACTGTGGCATTTGAGGTGAGATCTGAAGGATGAGGACAGCGTGTCCCATTCCAGGCACAGGGAGACAGCATGTGCAAAGGGCCAGAGGGAGGGGAGCGAGGCTCAGCTGAGGTGCTGAAAGGAGCCCAGTGACTCAGCAGTGGAGGGAGGTGGGGTGCGAGTGGTCGCAGGCACCAGATCATCAAGGGTCTTGCAAGCCACAGAAACGACCGTGATCTTTACCTTAAGAGTAATCGGATGGATAAACAAAATGTGGCAACTTCATTAAATGGAATATTATTTGGCCATAAAAAGAAATAAAGTAGTGATAATACAATGTGGATGAACCTTAAAACATTATGAAAACTTGAAAACATTATGCTAAGTGAGAGATCATATGTTGTATAACTTCATTTATATGAAATGTCTGGAATAGGCAAATCCACAGAGACAGAAAGTAGATTACCGGTTGCTGAGGGATGGGGGAGGGGAAATTGGAAGTGACAGCTAACAAGTACAAAGTTGTTTTGTTTCCTCTTTTAATTTTAAATATATTATTTACATTTATTTTAATTTTTTCAATAACTCAAACTCATCCACACTGAGGGTACAAAGTTTTTTTAGGAGGCTGATGAAAATGTTCTGGAATAAGATAGTGATGATGATTGCACAACCTTGTGAATATATTTAAAACCACTAAATTATACACTTTCAAGTGGTTATTAATTTTATAGTCTGTGAATTATAAACTCAATTTTTTAAAAGTAGAAAAGAAAAAAAATGTGATACTGGCTGCACCCTTCTGTGAATATGGTAAAAAAAAGCTGATTACATTTTACACTTTTTTTTTAAGAGACAGGCTATGTTGCTCAGGCTGGCCTCAAACTCCTGGGCTCAAGCAATTCTTCTGCTTTAGCCTCCAGAGTAGCTGAGACTACTGCAAGTGCATGCCGCTGTGCCTAGGTGAATTAAACACTTTAAATGGGTGAATTGTATGGTATAAAAATTATATCTAAATGCAGCTATTTTTACAATTAGCGTCATATACTTTGGAAATACAGTGGAAATTAAGGGCCAGTTTTCCCCATGCCTGTAGAACTTATGTGTAGAAGGCAACCTGGGATCGGATGAAATACTCTAAGTTTGAAATAGGATGAAAAAAATGTTTCAAAAAAAATTCTTTAGCATTGGTGTCAGCAAAGGAGAGCTCTGTGGCATGGTGTTTGTGGTTGAAGGGTTTACAGGCTGATGGTGCTTAGCCTTTCTGGTGAGAAAGCATCTGGCTCCCAGCACCTTCCAGCATCAGCCCCATCCCTGTATGCAGGAGGCTTGTTATAACAGCCTCCTGGGTAGTCGCAGACTCTTAAGGACAAATCTCCTGTCATCATTCAGGAAACAGTAACTTATTTGCAATTCAATTGCAAATACTGCTATTTGATTCGATACATATGAAAATTTTTGTTATGTTTTTAAATCTTCTCTTTGCTTAATTTGGTAAATTAAAATGCCACTTTCATTTTATTTTTGTTCATCTAGCTTTTGTGTGTGTAAGAATAACACCAGCAAAGAGAGAAACATGTTGGTAAAACCTAATAAAAAAAAAAGAATAGTGCTGCCAAGACTGGAACAAAGACTTTGTTGTGTCTTTAAATAGAAGAACCAAAAAATAAGACCCTAAAACTTAATAATTACTATCCCTCTGAACTTAGAAACCCTGAAAATGAAGCATAATTCTAACAATTTAGGAATTACAGAAATAATCAACTTTAACACTTAAGAAGACCTTGTTAGCAGATTCAAAAAAAGGCATAAAATGTTTTAATATTTGATATACTTACCTGAGGAGACAAAAATTAGCTGGCAAATTTAGATCCCTCAAGAATATTATTTTCTTGGACCTTATTTTGTAACTTTTTGTTAAGACACACTATGTCATTTATGGCTTATCTAATCTAAATTTAGGAAAAGAGATGGCAGAATAGTGTTTGTCCTTTAAAATTAAAACTTTGCTTAATCTTGAATTTAAAAAATTTTAATTTTGATTTTGGGTATACAAAATATGTTGGCTCTATTGTTTTCTTTCCAAAACATCTTTCTCTATTTAAAAATGTTTGATGGCCTTATGCCTATAGAATCAAGTCCAAATCCTAGGTTGGCATTCAAAGCCCTCTCCAATTTGGTTGCAATCTATTTTTCTAGTCCTTTTTTCCATTGTTCTGTCCCTCACCAGACTCCTGATCCTGCTACAGGAGACAGCTATTAATATTTAATCCCAAGTAAGCTCCCTGCCTTTCTTGCCTGTATAACGTGATCTCTCTGCCTGTGTTGCTCTTCTACTACTTCTCTGCCAAGTAAAATTCTGATCATTGATCAAGACCTAGCTCAGATTGCTTCTATTATATTATATTACAGCAAGTTCTTATGTGATCTCCCTCATTCCACCTGCATATCATTTCTAGTGCAATCTTTTTTTTTTTTTTTTTTTTGAGACAGAGTCTCACTTTATTGCCCAGGCTAGAGTGAGTGCCGTGGCATCAGCCTAGCTCACAGCAACCTCAAACTCCTGGGCTCAAGCAATCCTGCTGCCTCAGCCTCCCAAGTAGCTGGGACTACAGGCATGTGCCACCATGCCCGGCTAATTTTTTCTGTATATATTTTAGTTGGCCAATTAATTTCTTTCTGTTTATAGTAGAGATGGGTTCTCGCTCTTGCTCAGGCTGGTCTCGAACTCCTGAGCTCAAAGGATCCGCCCACCTCGGCCTCCCAGAGAGCTAGGATTACAGGCTTGAGCCACCGCGCCCGGCCTCTAGTGCAATCTTATTAAAAGAATTGTTTTATCTTATTATTATCAGTTAATGATCAGGGTTTAGAGTTCAAAATGATGGACTTAACAATTACTGTCATAGATGTGGTAAACAAAGGACCCTAAATACTTCAGCATGTGGCTCTTAAGAATGAGGACATTTTCCTACATAATCACAGTAAAGCTATTACATTCTGCCTGGGCCCAGTGTGTGCCCTTGGTGGCTTTTTGCCACCTTACCCCCACCCTCATGCCTTGGCTCTCTTGGGCTGGGGTCCCATGCCCACAGTCCAGGTGGCTGCATCTTTGGAAGCTTAGGTGGAGCAGGCATGCCCCCCCCTCCCAGTCCTGAACATTCTGTATGCTCTTGGAGACCAGGCTGATGCCACCACCACAGTTTGCTGTTTGTGCCTTCCCAAGAAGTAGCCACTGCAGCTCACACTAGGGCTGCAGGAACACCCCCCATCCCACCCCATATTGCAGGATCCTAAGGAAAGAAAGCTAACTGATAAGTATAGAAAGAATTACAGAATTTATGTTTCAAAAGATTACTTTGGCCATTGTACAGAGGATGAATTGTTGAAGATAAAGAGGGAGATAGTTACGAGACTTTCAGTAATCTGAAAGTATCTAAGCAAGATAAAATAATGACTTAGATTAGGGTAGCAGCAGATGAAATAGAAAGAAAAGAACAAATTTGGGATTGGGATGTATTTTGGAGGTAGACATGGTTGGAGTAATTCTGAATTCTCTAATAAATTCTGAAAATTCAGATGAATTCTGAACTCATACATCTACTATGTGCTATGTATTGTGCTGGGGATAGAAACATTAAAACAATACAGTCCTTACTTTTAAGGAGTTCATAAAACAGCAAGGGGAATAGATGTACAAATAATTATAATATAGTATGATGAACATATAACAATAGAGTTAAAATAATAACAATAATAGAATTACGTGCAAGGTAAAATGCAAGTTCAAAAGAGGAGGAAATTCATTGTGCCTGAATGCAGGGAGTAGTTACAGAAATCTTCATAAAGGACACAAAGAATTATCTTTGAAAGGATAAAAGAGTAAGGGAGTAAAATAGGCACAGGTACATGAAACAGCCCAGTGAATGCCAGGAACCCTTAGGATGAATGAAACCTAGACTTTAGGAAAGGGTTTAGTGTCAGGCAGAAGCAATTGAGGGGCTTTAGGGGTTTTAAGAGAGAAATTATAATATTATATTTGCATTTATAAAATATCACTCTGACCTTAAAAGGAAGAAGATAGATTTGAAGAATGCAAAACCAAAGGTAGGAGGACTTCCACTTCCAGCCATGATGTAGCAACAGGAACTAGATTTATCTTTCCACTTAATTAGAAAGCCAGACAAAATATATGAAACAATGTTTTTGGACGTTGGGCAACAAGCACTGCAAGACTATGAACCCCGAGAAATGGGAAAAAAATGAATACTTGATTTCCCCAACTTACTTCCTGGAGGAAGTTTCCACACTGAAAAGAAGGGAAGAGGAATTTAAAGGGTCTGTTGGTCTTACTGAGTCGAGGAGACAGAAATTGGAGTTTGGGGAGGCTAAGCCAGCTAGTACTGGTGGGGCAGAGTGTCAGAGAGGAGAGGACTGCACAAAGACAGAGCTTTATGTAGCCTAGGCAACACAGTGAGAGCCTGTCTCTACAAAAAAATTAGAAAATTAGCTGGGTGCGGTGGTGCACACCTGTAGTCCTAGCTACTAGAGAGGCTGAGACAGGAGGATCACTTGAGCCCAGGAGTTCAGGGTCACCGTGAGCTATGATTGTGGCACAGCACTCCAGCCTAGATGACAGAGCGAAACTGTCTCTATTAAAAAAAAAAAAAAAAAGACAAAAAGAAAGAGCTTTGGAGACCTGCAGAGGGTTCTCTCTAGATCTTTGGCTGAGTACTGATCTGTGCATGCATATAAGGAAACTGTTTTTCCTTCTATTTCAGAGCCATTTCTGGTAACGCTGTTGGGACCAAGGTTAGCAGGTCCGTCACCTGAGGTATGAGTGAGTGTGACTTCTCCCTGGTCCCTGGATGAATGGTTCTGGTAGCAGGATCAAAGCAAAACAGGGCTCAGAGCTGAGTTTACAGGGAGATGAGCCATTTCCAGATCTATAGTCTGGACTGTGGTCAGTGAATCTGCCAGCTGGGTACAGTTTTGCCCTTTCAAAAGGCCCTCCTCAGTCTTGGGCTGCACCAGTGTTTCATAACCTCCTACGTGGATCCCAAAGTTCTTGTAAAGACACTTTTGTCTGTAAACGGCCAAGAAATTAATGTTGCTGTGGAGGCATGTGAGAGGAAAATCTCCTATTCCACTATCTTGATGACATCACTTTGTTATTGTTTTTATTTCAAAGTTTTAAATATGGTGGCCAGGTACGTTGGCTCACACCTGTAATCGCAGCACTTTGGGAGGTCAAGGTGGGAGGATTGCTTGAGGAAAGGAGTTTGAGACCAGCCTGGACAACACATTGAGATCCTATCTCTACAAAAAATTTAAAAATTACCCAGGCATGGTGACACATGCCTGATGTCTTCAGTTTTTGAGAGGCTGAGGTGGGAGGATCACTTGAGCCCAGGAGTCCAGGGTTATAGTGAGCTATGATCACACCACTGCACTCTAGCCTGGATAATAGAGCAAGACCTCATCTTTTATTAAATGAATAAACAAGCAAAGTTAAAGTATAAATAAATGCCAAATTGATGATGGGTAGAATGTGGTTTGTACTGTGTTAATTTGGTTAAGGTAAAATTATGTTTCCCAGAATCCTTTTCCCTGTATGGTTCTGGGTTAAAGTTGACACAAAGAGGAATTTTTGCAATATTTGGAAGACATAATTTAAGTATAAGCCATTACTCTGTGAAGCTCATCCTGCTTAGATGTGGTAACAAACTGCAGAGAGGCTAGGGAGTTCCAGCTTGTCCTCACTCCTCTGCCTTGTGTCTAGTTCTTCTTTCCAGTGTCCATTTCTTCCTCCCAACTTCTGGTCATGTTGGCAAACAGTGGCCCCGGGCCTACCACCAGATGCTTGGCAGCACACTGCAAAGGCAGTTGCTGCTCAGAGGCGCAGCTTCCCATGGACATTCCCACAAGCCTTTCCTCCCCCATCTCATTTAACTGACTGGTAACTTCTCTGATTCTCTAATTTCTCTCCTGAACCTTCACTTCCTCAGCTCTTCTTACAATTATGTAAGATGTAATAAGTCCTATAAAGAGTTTCTTATCCCATACCTGATTGTGGTTCTTCCCTCACAGAACCTTGACTGCTAGAAAGAGGAAAAGTCTTGATGGAATTTGAGCCTGTTTCACCTGTTCCTGAGACCCAGTTACAACCTTGTGCTTCCTATATTTAGTTGTTCAAACATTATTCGGATTCTGTTTATGAAACAATTTTTTTTTCCTTAAGCTAACTTGACTTCATTTTCAGGTATTTGTAATCAAAAGAACTGTAATTAATACCATATGGCAATATTAATTATGGGTGTCTTGCATTTTTGCATGTCTGTGTATACAGACACAAACTGCCGTGTTCTAAACTATCTTTTTAAGGATAGTTATATAGCAAACAACCTTGGAAGATATAGTAGCTCCCTCTGGCGCAAAGTAAAGCATGCTTTACTGTCCATTTAAAAATTTTTAGTTTCTTAAACTCTTTCCTGTAATGCAACCCACTGCTGATGCAGACATTATCTGGCCCTCTTCACACTGCCCTCAGGAAACAGTGAAAAAATGATGACACTCTGCTATTGCTATAAATAATAAATAAATAATGAAATGGCCTTTGTCTCTAACACAAGGAACATGAAACTGTTGTGGGCTAACTTGTCAGCTTGGACAGTGAAATCTCAGATCCTTATTCATGAGAATAAGATCATTTTAGACTGGCATAATTTCACAAGTACTGTTTGCTGGGGTTTTCAAACAACAATGTATATAGCTATGATATGGAGTAACATTTTAATACACAAATAAATATGTTAGGTTTTTAAGAAATAAATTCAATTTATTATGTCATTGTAATATAACAATTACTTTATATGCATAAATCTCTTTATTTCTCATTTGTAATATAAATAAGAATTTGGTCAGGATGCTTTGGTTGTAGTAACAGAAACAAAACTCTAGTTCATGCAAAAAGTAGAATTTATTATAAAATTACAAGGGTACCTCAACAAAGCCAAGAACAACAGCTAAAGCCAGGCCTCAGGGATGGTGGCCAGTAATAGAAATCAAATCTTGCTAGCTTAAGCAAAAAGGGGAGTTTATAATTAGGATACAAGAATATCTTACCAAGTCAAGGGAAGGGATTATAGCCATGCTTCCTGAAGAGCTGGAGCAAAGGAATGAAACACTATCAGAAAGCCAGGAATCACACTCTCCTAATGTCTCATGTCCAGTTTTCACTTTGCAAATGCTTCATTGCTCTCTCACTGCAGATTTGCTGTTTTTACTGTCTAAGTCACATGATGGGACATGGCAATCCATACATCCCAGTTTATATTTCTTCTATTCCAGAGACTAGTCAGAGCAAGGCTAGAATCTCTTGTCCCCAGCTCCTAATTTCTAGGTAAGTTTTAGGACCTCACCAAAATTAGAGCTAACTTCCTTCTATGGGATAGCCGGTAAGATGGAAGTTTCAGGACACCAAGCGACAAGAGGCAATTAAAATTTTTGTTTTTACTGTTCCTTACAGAGCTTGTGCTGAAATAGCTTACTTAGATTTAGAGGTGGATGGAGATAGATGTGTCCAGAACCCATAGCACACTGTGTGGAAATGACCAGTTTCAAAAGAGAGAAATATTCTAACTCCTTTTAATATTTCCCTTGGGACAGAAATAATAGGCTTGGATAATGCTATTATCTTGGGACAAGTTTCTCTGCATTTGTCATAATAGGTATGATTTATCTCCTGGGAAAGTATGGAAAGGTCTTAGTATGAGTAAGTTAAGCACAAAAAGTAATATTATACTTTGTTAATTAATAATTTTTCCCAAGAGAAAGAAAAAAAGGGGTTAATAACATGGAGAATGTTTAAGAAAAAGGAAAAAACAAAACTTTAATTACACGGTGGGTGTCAGAAATCCCTAACAACCATAAATAGAAATCTGACCAAAGATATCTCAGATTGGAGAGAAACTGATTCTTCTAGCTTGAATCAAGTACCTATGAACTATCTTCATTATAGTAGGGTGAGAGCTAGGGTACCATTCTGAGAAACAGAGATAGGAAAGGGGAATGAAAATTATTTTCTGGATTCTTTACCGTGTTTTTACAATGTTTCAGGCTCCCTTGCAGGAGCAAAATTATATTGCTTACCAAAAGCATAACCTGATAATATTTGAGTGGTAGGTGATTTACGTATTTTAAATTTAGAAGAGCTGATAGAGGTATTCCACCCAGCCCCGCCCACATTGAAATAAAACTGAAAACATCAAAAGCATAAGGAAGTGCTACAGATGTTTTATTCAAAAATATATTATTTTGGGCTGAAGATTTCTTAAATTATATTTCCTGTATGTTGACATACATTCCTATTATTTATTATGTCTTTTGATGAGATACGAAGAGTTAAGCTTATGTTCATGATATCATTCTAGTTCTTCTTGCAATTTTGTTTCTAGCAATAACCAACAAGGGAAGTAGGACCCTTCTATGGTAAAGAACAATAAAAGCAATATTAGCATGGACATGTTAAGAGACTCAGAAGCTAGTAATTCAGTTTTATCTTTACCTGATTTCAGTGAATACAAAATTTCAAAAGAAAAAAGTCATTCAATATTAGGTTGAAGGTTTTGTATTTTAACCTCTGTGTTTCTTCATGAACATGTTTCCTTAATGCTGCCATCTTTTTGATCATCATTTGGTGTCATATTCCGTACATTTTGAGCAGATTGATCTAATGAAATGGTTGACAGATATGAAAATACTTTTTCCATTAGTGGTTCTGTGAGAAAAGGTGTTGGAGTGTTCTTTTTCACTAAAGAATCATCAGAAAACCAGTCATCAGCTGCTTCTATACTTTGGCTGCAATAAGAATCAGATGGCAATGTTGATAAGCTTAATGTGGCACTGCTGCAATTTGTTGCTGAGCTAGTGTCTGAGGGGTCCTGGTCACGAGTGACCTTTTGTGTTGCAAGGCAGAGTTCATCTTTAGAGGGCTTTTTAATTGCTGTAAAAAAATCAGATTTACTTGATTTACTATGAATATTACAGATTCATAAGCCAAATCTTAATTATAAGGACAATGTTATAATGGGCAGGATAATGCTATAAAGAAAAACCTGAGTTGCTATCATTATCCATGCAATGTTACTTGTAATTAGGAATTAGCAATATTTTCATAATACTCAAGAGTAGAAAAGTTTATTCTAAATAAAAGCAACCATTTTAATAAGAAAACATTCTAACGAGGCTAGAAATCTCAGTTCTGAAATGTTTCTTAAAATCAGAAAAGGCACATAGTTTCTTGACTATTTATAGCTAAATATTTCCTTATTTTAACAATCAGCTAAAAAAACACATGCCTCCTTGAGCAGGCAGATTACAAAATATTTGGTCTGCATTGGGAAAGGCCTATGAATTGGCTCTATAGTAATAATAGTAACAAACATTCCTTTAGAGCCTTACAATTTACAGAGCATTTTGATATACTTCTATATCTTATTTACGCTCTCAACAATTCTTTAAGGTAGCTAATATTAGCACCACTTCACAAAAGAAGAAACAGATTTAGAGAAATGACCCATCACGGATCAGATACAAAATGAATTTCAGCCTAGATTGTTATTACTCTAAGTCTCATGTTTTTCCCATTATATTACTTAGTCTTCATAATTAGCATTAAAAAATGTCAAGTTTTAGAAAATATCACATTTATATAATATCCTAAAGTATGTTTTATAATATTTTACATATTAACTTTTAATATTTTCCACACTAATTTTTAAAGCTGTTTTGAATACCTTATTATGTTTTATATTCAGGATCTCTAAAATTATGTGGGAGGTAATGTTTTGAGGTACAAAGACATATGTCTTTGTACCCTGAGGCATTACTATATGGCATTGACTATGACACTTTGGGGTACACATAAGAGATAAAAATTAAAATTTCACATTTTAAGATATGACATTGCAAGTTTTCTTTTTCTAAAAAGCAGATGCCCGTTCACATACTAATAAATTAATGTTTCTCTTAAATTTTCATAGCATTTAAAAATACTTAGATAACATTTAGGATAGCCTCTTGATTCCTTAAGATATGAATTGCTAAAGTTGATTAAGATGTCTTCTAATAAATTGTTGAGAAACAGTACCTTTTATACGTGATGCTTCCTGTTTTCTTTTCTCCTCCTACATAAAAAAGTTATTTGTATTTAAAAAACTGAATAGCTTTTATATAACATTTGATATATTTGATTTATATACTTATATGAGAGTAATACATTTGAACATTATAACTTTTAATGGGAAACATTTATTTCCACAATATGAATTTCTTTCACCAAAATATATTGACAGAAAAAGAAAAATATTGAGGTATCATCTGAAGCTAATTTGGATTGGCCCAGGAAGGCAGTCTCCAGGAACTATCGTTCCAACAAGATGACTTCTCTCCATCCTCACTAACTTAAGGGTCACTTAGTTAGAACTAGAGAGGGCTAACAAATAATTAGAATTCCTAGACTTAATTAATTAAACAAAAATAACAAAAAAGTGAATTCTGGCTGAAGGCATTTATAAAAGTGGAAATATTCTTTTTTTTTTTTTTTTTTTTGAGACAGAGTCTCACTTTGTTGCCCAGACTAGAGTGAGTGCCATGGTGTCACCCTAGCTCACAGCAACCTCAATCTCCTGGGCTCAAGCAATCCTACTGCCTCAGCCTCCCGAGTAGCTGGGACTACAGGCATGTACCACCATGCTCGGCTAATTTTTTCTCTATATATTTTTAGTTGGTCAATTAATTTCTTTCTATTTTTAGTAGAGACGAGGTCTCGCTCAGGCTGGTTTTGAACTCCTGACCTTGAGCAATCCACCCGCCTGGGCCTCCCGGGAATATTCTTTTAAAGCAAATCAAGCGTTGCTTAAACAATACATTCCAGATGGGTTCTGGGAAGTGTAGTAGGATAGTAGTTCTTAAACTTTAGGGCATTAGAATCACCTAGTGCACTGATTAAAATTCTGAATCTTGAGCATAATATCAGACCTTACCAAAACAGATTCCCTGGGAAGGCTTGAAAGTATGCATTGTAACATACCCTGCAAGTGAGTCTAACTCTGGTTTTCCTTAGTCCACTAAAGAAACAATGGGCTAGTGTACAGGGTGTTTGGGATGGAGTGGGGTAAGATGAAGCTGGAGAAATAACATTATCTCTTGTGTTCTAGGGGAAAAGGTGTTAATGCTCTGTGCTGATCTGCATTGTCCTGTCTCCCAAAAAGGCTTACTTAGAACACATATAATGCATTTTAACACGTAAACACTTTTCTCAAAACCAACTTTGATTCTTTGTCATTTTCACCTTTTATTAACAAATGCCAGTATGGGCTTCTGAACTTACCTTGCCTAGAATTGGGACCAATTCGTTTTGTGACTCTTGTATAAATTACATTATAATATTGCTTCTCAGACTTTACTGCACTGAGAAATTATCCTGGGAGCTTATTAAAATGCAGATTCTGACTCAGTAGGTTTGAGGTGGCGTCTGAAATTCTACATTTCTATAAGACTCACCCAGGTAATGCTGATATCACTGATCTGGGAACCAAAGAATAAGTTGCCCAAAAGTCTATCCAAACTAAGGGTATGACACAACAGGCATTCTTACATACTGCTACATGTACGTAGGTAGAATTTTTTGGAGTGAAATTTAATAAACCCACTTCTAGAAATTTATTATATAAATAAAATAATTTTGTTTTGTGTAAATATTCAGTTACCAGATGGCCATCCATCATTGTTTAACATTTTTTAAAACCTGCGATTTAAAATTCCAAGTGTAAGGAAATAGTTAAATGCATTATGATACATAGATAGTAACTTGATGAATATACTTTTAACTATTAAAAATGATTCTATATATCAGTAAGTAAGGAGGAACTCAAAAAATGGTAGGAACATATCAAAAAGAGACACGATCTTGAAGAGGTACCTACTAATTAAATTTGGAAAATTTGAACAGCAAAATAATGATAATAATGGATTATGATCTGCTGAATAAAATAGTAATCCATGAGTCCATAGTGATAATAAACAAAATTAGGGAGAAGGGAGAGCTACTCCCTTATATTCATAGAAAGCCGAATGACAATCGTGAATAGGAGTGTTAGAATTGGAAAATCATCATTTTACTACAGTTTAGTAAAGATGGACTCAGAATAATTTCTATAGCTAGAAAGTAAATTTGATAAGGAGAAGGATATTTGCATGGTTTCAAAATGTCTCCACACAGACTGCTTATTAATTGCAAGTGTAAAAATAGGAATAATATAGTGGGGCAAAAACAGACATTATCTTGATTATGTCATCAAACTAAAATCTCTAATTAAGGACAGACAAAAATTGTATGCCTTCAAATGTGATAAACTAGGTGGGGCATGGTGGCTCACACCTGTAATCCTAGTACTTGGGAGGCCAAGGCAGGTGGGAGGACTGCTTGAGGCCAGGGGTTCAAGATCAGCCTGAGCAACATATCGAGACCCTGTCTCAACAACAAAAAATTAGCCTGGCGTGGTGGCTCAGGCCTATAGTCCCAGTTACTTGGGAGACTGAGGCAGGAGGATTGCTTGAGCCCAAGAGTTTGAGGTTGCTGTGAGTTATGATGATGCCACTGTACTCTAGCCTGGGTGATAGCAAGATACTGTTTTGAAAAAAAAAAAAAAAAAAAGTGGTAAACTGAATCTGATCATACAGAAAACTCAAACTAAGAATAACCTACTATTTATAAAATGACTTATTTGTATTCTTCAAAACTGTCAATCTCATGAAAGACAAAGGCTGAAGAACTGTTCTGATTAAAGAAGACTGAAGAGACGTGACAATTAAATGCAAATGTGATTCTGGACTGGATCTTATACTAGAGGAAAATTCTATAAAGGACATTATTGGGAAAATAGGCAAAAATGGAACATGGATTGTAGATTATATAAAAATATTGAATCAATATTAAATTTCCTGAATTTGAAAGCCATATTCTAGTAATATAAGAGAATATCTCATTTTTAGGATTTACAGTGAAGTGTTAAGGAGTAAGGGAAACTAATGCACAACCTACTCTTAAATGGTTCAGCAAAAATAAATATAAACACATATACACATATGACACAGTTCATAACTCCCACCTTTTAAACACTTTCTTCACTAGCCTTTTGGGATACCTCTTGGCTCTCTTTCTACCACACTGGCTAATGCTAAACTTTTTTTTTAATCCTTTTTAATTATTAGCAATAAAGACATCCCTCACTTGCAATGTGGTATTTGGAGAGAAAAGCTTGAAATAAAAAGACTGAAATTTTATTTAGGTTATCTTCTTGCCTCAGCCTCCCAAGTACCAAGTAGCTGGGAATACAGGTGGGCACCACCACACCTAGCTGATGTTATTTTTGCTTTTGTTTTTGTAGTGACAAGGTCTCGCTATGTTTCCAGGTTAGTCTTGAACTCCTGGCCTCAAGCAATCCTTCCACTATGGCCTCTCAAAGTGCTGGTATGACAGGCATGAGCCACCATGCCCAGCCTGAGATATCATTGTTTAGCTTACTTTTCAAAAACAAAGAATGAAAATAATAAAAATCAGCCAAGTGAATTTTTTTCTAGAATATGTAGCTTGACATCTTTACAAGTGAATTTTTTAAACTCAAAATATTAGAATTCTAAATATCTGATTCTGTTGCTGCAACACAGAGTTAAAATTCAGCATACATTTTTTACTTTGCATATGTTTAAAGATTTGTATAATAAAAAAACCCAAAATAATATAATGAACCTCACATACCCTTCTACCTTCAACAATTACCAACACTCTGATATTCTTGTTTTATCTATATTTCTACTCTATCATTATTTTTAAGAGTTTTTTTAACAAGACGTTGGCTTTTATTTTATTTTATTTCCTTTTTAAAAAATTGTCTTGTAAATTTCAAATGCAAAATTGGCTACTTAATTTAAGCTGGTAGGTTTCATTCATTTATAATTTTTTTCCAGCATATTGTGGGGGTACAAATGTTAAGGTTACATATATTGCCCTTCCCCCCTCCCTAATGCTAAACTTTTAAAGTTTGGAATACCTCCAGGGCTAATTATAAGTACTTGTTCTTCTTTTCCTAATATCAGTGTACACATCTGTTGAACATAGCAAAACTTCAGTAGAGTTCTTCCCATTTTTCTTCGAGGAAAAATTATTTTCTTAGAGGAAAAATTATTTTCTTTACTTATATTTGTTCTTTTATCACATCCCTTACTTCTCCCTACTGAGATGCATTAAGTTACTTTTGGGCAATGGTCAATAATCCCTTTGAATTGGATGGAGTCTGAGCTGAGGAAAATAATGCAAATAAAAGCAGAAATCATTTAAAAAGAAAACAGAAAGCAACAAAGAAAATCAATAAAACAAAAATATGGTTCCTTGAAAAGATCAATAAAATTGATAGAACTCTAGCCAGAATGATCTGGTAGAAAAAAGAGAGAAAACACAAATTAACAGTATCAAGAGTGAGAGAGAAGGTGGGGTGAGATGGCTCACGCCTTTAATCCTAGCACTCTGGTAGGCTGAGATGGGATGATTGCTTGAGATCAGGAGTCCTATACCAGGCTGAGCAAGCGTGAGACCCCGTCTCTACTAAAAATAGAAAAAATTAGCTGGGTGTGGTGATACTCACCTGTAGTCCCAGCTACTCGGGAGGCTGAGGAAAGAAGATTGCTTGAACCTAGAAATTTGAGGTTGCTGTGAGGTAGGTTGATGCCATGGCACTGTAGCCCAGCAACAAAGCGAGACTCCATCTCGCTTTTTTCTTTATTCCAGTTTGAATGGGGTTCCTATCAGTGACTATCAAGAATCCTAAATAACAGCCTTAAAAAAGAAGGAAATCCTGTCATTTGTGACAGGATTGATGAACCTGGAGGACATTACGCTAAGTGAAATAAGCCAGGCACAGAAAGACAAATACCACGTCATTTCACTCATTGGACTCTACAAGAGCTGAACTAATAGAAGCAGAGAGTAGAATGGTGGTTACCAGGAGCTGGGAGTAGCAGTGTGGGTGGGTAGATGTTGGTCAAAGGATACAAAACTTCAGTTAGGAAGAATACATTCAAGAAATCTATTGTACAACATAGTGACAATTAATAACAATGTATAGTGGTGTTGAAAATCACTAAGAGTAGATTTTAAGTGTTCTCACCACAAAGAAATGATAAGTACATGAGGTAATACATATGTTAGTTCAATTTAGCCATTCCACAAGGCATACATATTTAAAACATCATATTGTACACAACAAATATATACATTTTTTGTCAATTTTAAAATAAATAATTGAAAAAAGAATCTTGAATAATATTTTGTATTTACTTATACATTGCTTATCTCTCCCACTACACTATAAATTTCATGGAAGTATGGACTGTTATTTCCCTTGTTCACCACCAAATTCCCAATTGCCTAGAACAGTGCCTGCCAAATAAGTACTTGCTACATATTTGTTGAATAAATAATAACCTAATTAAACTGTACTCATGATACCTTTGTAATTATCTATTTGTGTATATACATCATCAAATACCATGGCATTTATTGTATCATTAGTATCCAGTGAAATGCCTACCGTGTGATGGGTGCCCAATAAATTAAATTAATATTAAATGAATAGAAACAATTTTTTCTCTGCAACCTCTATTACAAACTATCTTAGTGGTTAAGTTTCGGGGGGGGGAAAGAAAAAGAAAAAAAATAGAAAAATAAATAAACAATAATAAAAAAAATGAACAAACTATCCTTCATTTGAAAGTCACAGCTAACACCCTTCAGAATTAATTTGACCTTTATATCCACCTGCTTAAAACCTTCCAGCAGTAGTGATAGGCTTGTTTGGCGCTCCCTATATGGGCAGGCACTATTTCGAATGCTTTTTCACATAATTCATCTAATCTCACAACAACTCTCTGGAGGTGAAATTATCCTCATTTTGCAGATGAGGAAACTGAGACCCAGAGAAGTTGGGTAACTTGCCTAAGATTACATAGCCAGTTGTGGTAGGGCCAGAATCCAAACCTGTGTGAGCCGGCTCTATAGATCTTGCTCGTGACCATATTCCTGTGATGCCCTGGGATAAAGTCCAAAATCCATGGGATGCAAATGAGGCTCATTACAGTCTCATCTCCAGGGGCTTTCTCTACCACTCTCTTCGATGAATCATAGGCTTCGGACATTATAACAATTTTACTGAATTATTGCTTCCTTTTACAGCTATGAGCCTTTGAACATAAGATGCCCTCTGTTCTCTTTACTCCTGACAAACTTCTATGCATGTCTCAAAACCTGGTTCCGAATGTCTTCTCTGTGAAGCCCTCCTCTACACAGGCTCCCTCGTCTCTACTACTTCAACTTTGTGAGCTCTTATTATATTACAGTGTAATTACTAGATTATATATTTTTCCTTCTCTACTGGCCTTGGGCACATTTAGAGCTCAGCTATTATTTGTTTATACAGCTTCAGTGGCAAAACTAGTGCTGCCATATGTAAGACGCTTAACAAATATTAAACAAATAGACGAACACTGAGTTCAACTTGAGTTCAATACTCAAGATTTATAATGAAACTTTGCCAACCTATCAGTTTGTCACTCACTATTTACCTACTAATGCTGTAAGAGCACTATTTCTTTTGCTTAGCTATTATCTTAGTTTTAAATTTCTACTGGTCTCTGCCTTATTTTACTTTATTCATAAAATACTGTTTTGACATTTACCACATTATCCAAAGTTTCTGCCTTTCTTACTTGTTCTGTGTAAGCACCTTGGAGGTAAAGGCCATGTCTTACTATCCCCAACAGGGGGGACCCAGAGCTTGGAATATAATAAAGGCTTATTACATTCTTATCAAAGTGAATATAATTTCAATTAGTTGGTATGGTTAGGTTATCTGAGTATCTATCTCCAAATCTTCTTCCTTTGACAGGCCTAGTAATTTTGTTGTTAGTCTTTTTATGCCATTTATCCTCCCTATGGCAATCCCCATATGTGGAATGTAGTTCCTTGGGCTAGAGATACACAGAAGCAAAACTGTAGAAGGAGATATATTTTCATTTAGTTTTTCAGTTTTCCTACTTTATAAACTCTAACTAGTTTGGACAATTTAAACTTGGCTCCATACTATTATACCTGAAATTAAAAAGTAACAATAGACTATCTGTCCTTCAAATATTAAGACAGCAATGCTAATGACATGGTATCAAAAGAAATTATTTAAAAAGATTGTTATAAAATATTACACTCTACCTGTAGTTGAAATGCTCCAGTATGAAAATTTCGAGAAATAAAAACACATGGAGGATGAGATTTAATCTTCACCTCTGATGGTCTTTCCCTGCATCTCTCATCAGCTACAGCTATAGTAACTTGGGAATTTTGAAATAATTCTCTGAAAAATATATTGTATAGAATATTGTTAAACATGAATTAGATTATAAACCAATTAAAATTGTTTCTAACATTTATACACAAAGGTTTCAAAATTATAATAAATACATTACAGTATATATATATATATATATATATATATATATTTGGTGACAGGGTTTCACTTTGTCATCTAGACTGAATGCAGTGACCCAGTCATAACTCACTGCAGCCTCAAATTCCTGGGCTCAAGCGATTTTCCTGCCTCAGGCTCCCGAGTAGCTGGGACTACAGGCATGTGCCACCATACCTAGCTAATTTTTAAATTTTTGTAGAGACAGATTCTCGCTATGTTGCCTAGGCTAGTCTCAAATTCCTGGCCTCAGCAATCCTCCTGCCTCAGCCTCCCAAAGTGCTGAAATTACAGGTGTGAGCCACCATAGCCTGCCAGCATATTCATTTTTAAAAACATAAATTGATCATGTCTAACCTATACTCAAAAAAAAAAGCATAAATCGACTTATCTACTCCCTTCTCATATGTTAGATTTCATTATGCCTATTTTATTCACAGAATGTAAATTAAGCTGCTTATTTTATTCATAAAATGTAAATTAAGTTACTTGTGTAGGGTTAATATTTTCAGTTTGAATATTAAGCAGGAGTCTCTGATATACTTTTTGCTTGTGAGAAAATCAACTCTAATGTTAATTAGTCTTTTCATAAATTTGTCTTTAATAGTAAAGGAAATTAAATAAAATGCAACTCATTGGTCAATTTTGGTACTTAATAATATCCCTCTGGCTAAAAGTAAAATTTGAAACTAATGACTTAAACTGGAAGAGTACCTGTGATCTTTTCTTGTCCATGCAACCACAAACAAGTGAGAGGTTAAAAATAATAAAGCCCCAGTAAAACCTCAGCTGATCTAAGACCCATAGTCATGTATAAAGGAATATAGTTTCCAACAGTCATTCTTTTTTTTTTATTTTTATTTTTTGAGACAGAGTCTCACTTTGTTGCCCAGGCTAGAGTGAGTGCCGTGGCGTCAGCCTAGCTCACAGCAACCTCAAACTCCTGGGCTCAAGCAATCCTGCTGCCTCAGCCTCCCAAGTAGCTGGGACTACAGGCATGTGCCACCATGCCTGGCTAATTTTTTTTATATATATTTAGTTGGCCAATTAATTTCTTTCTATTTATAGTAGAGATGGGGTCTCGCTCTTGCTCAGGCTGGTCTCGAACTCGTGAGCTCAAACGATCCGCCCACCTCAGCCTCCCAGAGAGCTAGGATTACAGACGTGAGCCACCGCGCCCGGCACCAACAGTCATTCTTAAGGATTTTAAAAATAATGCCTCCAGATGATAGAATATTATTCAGCATTAAAAAGATATGAGCTATAAAGCCACGAAAAGGACCAGGCGTGGTGGCTCACACCTGTAATCCTAGCACTTTGGGAGTCAGAGCCAGGCGGATTGCTCAAGGTCAGGAGTTCCAAACCAGCCTGAGCAAGTGTGAGACCCCGTCTCTACTAAAATAGAGAGAAATTAATTGGCCAACTAAAAATATATAGAAAAATTAGCTGGGCATGGTGGCGCATGCCTGTAGTCTCAGCTACTCAAGAGGCTGAGGAAGGAGGATTGCTTGAGCCCAGGAGTTTGAGGTTGCTGTGAGCTAGGCTGATGCCACGGCACTCTAGCCCAGGCAACACAGTGAGACTATGTCTCAAAAAAAGAAATAAAATAAAATAAAAAATAAAGCCATGAAAAGACATGAAGGAAACTTAAGTGTATATTACTAAGTGAAAGAAGCCAGTCTTAAAAGGATACATATTGTATGATTCCAACTATATGATATTCTGGAAAAGGCAAAACTATGGAGACAGTAAAAAGGTCAGTGGTTGCCAGGGGTTAGGGAGGGATGTACAGATAGAGCACAGAGGATTTTTAGGGCAGTGAAAATACTCTGTATGACACTATAATGGTAGATATATGTCATTATACATTTGTCCAAACCCATAGAATGTATAAAACCAAGAGTGAACCCTAGTGTAAACTATAAACTATGACAAGTCAATGTAGATTCATCAGTTGTAAATTCCCCTCTAATAATAATAATGTTGATTGCATTTTTTCTTTCAGAGGTACTAGAAAATTTCCAAATTAATTTGAGAGATCCTATCATGTTACTTGATGAGGTTGTTTTGTTTTTTGTTTTTTGCTTTTTTGAGTCAGAGTCTCACTCTATTGCCCTGGCTAGAGTGCCATGGCATCAGCCTAGCTCACAGCAACCTCAAACTCCTGGGCGTAAGCGATCCTCCTGCCTCAGCCCCCCAAGTAGCTGGGATTACAGGCATGCACCACCATGCCCGGCTAATTTTTTCTATATATTTTTTAGTTGGGCAATTAATTTCTTTCTATTTTTAGTAGATGGGATCTCACTCTTGCTCAGGCTGGTTGATCGATCCACCTTGAGTGATCCACCCACCTCGGCCTCCCAGAGTGCTAGGATTACAGTCGTGAGCCACTGTGCCTGGCCTTGATGGAGTATTAACAATAAGGATTCCCTCATTCACTGAATTCAATTTTCTTAACAAATATTTATTGAGTGCTGAATATGTGCCAGGCATTATGCTGGGTGTTGTATATACATAAGAGGGGGGATAAAGCACAACATTTACCCTCATAGAACTGTCATTGCTTCCATGAAGCTTAAACATTGTTAAAGCAGACAGATATTAATAAAATAGTCACAAAAATAAAAAATTACAACTATGGAAAATGCTATCGAGGAACACTATCTGGTACTGTGTGAGTATGTAACAAAGGGAATTAACCTGGTTAGAGAGGTCAGGGAAGACTTTCTTGACGAAGGGATGATTTAACTGGGCATCTGAAGAAAAGTAGTAGTTTTTAGGTAGAGTGCAGTGGAAAAGAAAGATGTGAAAGTAAGACTATGGCAGGCAGAGAGAATATCAAGTACAAAGACCTAACAGTCAGAATAAGACAGTGTAGCAGAAACACAGAAAGCAAGAGGGAGAGCAGTAGATGAAATTGGGGAGTATACACAAGTAGATCATGTAGGCCCTTACAAATTTTGTCTTTATCCTAAAAGCAATGAGATGTCCTTTAAATTATAGTGGGTGTGGGGTAGAAGAATAGGGATCAGATTTGCATTTGGAAAGCGTCTGGTTGAAGTGTGGAGAAAAGGTTAAAGGAGGACAACAGTGAAGGTAAGGAGTCAGTTATAACTCCAATTGTAGCAGTCTACATGGGGCAAAATGATAACTTGGATAGGGTAGTGGCAGTGGTAATGAAAGAAATGAATAGATTAGAGTGATTTATGAGGTAAAATAAATAGAAATTAGTGATAGTTCAAATTTACTGTGGGTGGAAAACATGTTTGATAAGCATGTTCTTCATTTTTAGAAAGAAACAAAAACCTTTCTTTGATCCCACAGTTTTCTCCATTTACTGCTCCATCTATCAGCACCTCCTCATTAAAAAAAATCTTGAAAGAGATGACTAGACTTGTCTCAATTTTCTCACTTCTCGTGTTCTATTCAAAGGTGGGCTTCTGAACCCATATTACCACCAAAACTATTCATCAAGGTCACCAATGACATCTATGTTGCCAAACCCAAACTCTATCTTCATCTTTTTCAACTTAAGTACCTTCAACACAGCTGCCACCTCCTTCTTCTTGAAATATTTTAAAAATTTTGACCTCCTTGATAGCACACCTTTCTGCTTTTCTTTCTTCTCAGACATGGATTCTTCCTACTCTTCTGCTAGATTTCAAAATATTGGCGACAGGTGTAGGTCCTATTCTTTTTCAACACTGACTCCTTTGTTAGTCTCATCCAATTCTTTGACTTGATTCTCTCTGTATATCAGAGCTTCAGCCCTGAATCCTCTCCTGAAGTTTATACATGTATATCCAATGGTCTATTTGACTTTTCCACTCGGATGTCTAACAGGCTTTCAAATTTACATGCAAAACACAACTCCTAGTTTATCACTACTCCCCAAAGTTTCTCCCGGCTTTAATCATCTCTTCATCTGAGTGAATGGCTCAGCTTAACTGAGTTGAGAATGTAAGCTTTTCAGCTGCTTATAGTGAAGATCTAGGTGTCAGCATTAACTCTGCCATTTTCATCCAATCTGTTAACAAGCCCTGCTGACTTTACATGCAAAGCATATCGCAGATCCAACCTCTTCTTTTCATCTCCTCTACTTCTATGTTTTCAAGACACTATAAGCTCTCACCTGGACTATGCAATAGCCTTCTAATTTGTCTCTCCTTTCACTCTTACTCCATTAAAATCCAGGCTTCACAGAGAAGTAAGAAATATCTTTCAAAAAAGGTAAATCAGAACTCTCATATATGCCTGGTGGGAATGTACACTCATTTTGGAAAAGTGGCAGTTTCTTATAAAGTTAGTCATATGATCCAAGAATTCTATTCTTAAGTATTTACTTAGAAGTGAAAACATATATACAAAAAGATTCATATAAGAATGTTCATGGCAGCCATTTCCCTAAGAGCTAAAAACTAGAAGTGACCACAATGTCCACGAACAAAATAATGGATAAACAAATTAAGGTATATTCATACAATGGAATAATACTCATCAATAAAAATAATGAACTATGGATAAATGCAATATAAATGAATCTCTAAAATATTATGTTGAGTGAAAAAAGCAGGTATATGGGAGTCCATATGGTTCCATCTATATAAAGTTCAGGAATAGATAAAATGAATCTATGATGATGGAGATCAGAATAATGCTTGCCTTTGAGGTAGGAGGTAGGGAATGATGCCTAGAACATGAGGGAACTTTCTATGGTAATGGAAAAATTCTATATCTTTCTTTTTTAATTTTTCTTTTTTTTCCTCCTCCCTCCCCAAGTTCTATATCTTGACTGGGGTGGTGGTTACATAGGTATGTATTTGTTAAAATTCATCACTGTACATTTAAAATCTATGTGGTTTATTGTATGTAAATTATGCCTCAATTTTTAAAAAGCAGTATTAAAATGTAAATCAGCTATGGGAGACAGTATAGAGTCTTTAAAATGGGGATAATATTAATTCTACACCATGGAGCTAAGTCTTAATGAGATAATATATGAAGCACTTAGAATAATGCCTAGAGTGTCATAAGCATTCAGTGTTAGTTATTATAATGATAAGGTCATTCTTCCGTTTAAAACCTTCCAATGGCACAAATAAAATCTAAACTCCCTAAAATTCCTATGTGATCTGGTCCTTACCTGCCTCTTCAATATCACAATTATTTTCTTCTCTCACTGTGGGTAAGAGGCCTTCACATTGGCCTTCTCTCTGTTTGCTGAATAATGCCAAGATCATTCCCACCTTGGGGTCTTTGTACTTGCTATGCTTTCAGTTCAGAAAGTTCTTGCACAAAGTCTTCATATGTTTGGCTTCTTCTTTTAATTCAGGTTTTAGATTTAATACGACCTATTTGTATAGGCATATCCTGACCACTTTATCTATTTTGTTCATTATCTACCCCCTGCCAGTGACAATGTAAATCTATGAAAAAGAAACCTTGATTTGTTCACAGTTGTATCCTTAATACCTAGAACAATGGCAAGCACCAAATAGATAAATAAATAAACAAATTCATTGGAAGAACAAATAAGTGATAAGTTTCTGACTTGTGCACATGGATGGGTAATATGTATTAATTTCCTGGGTAGGGAACACTAAAAGACTGTATGCGAAGATTATGTTACAATTTACATTTTTTAAAACATCAGATAATGCAAATACTGAACTGATTAAACAATTAGAAACACAAAATGTTATGATGGAAGGGAACTAAAGTGTCAAATAATCTTTTTTTCTGTTTCTGCCAAGAGACTACTTTTAGTCCATTTTAGTCCATACTAGGACATTCTGTCAGCTCTTTTCTTAAACATCTACTAAAGAAAGAGTGTGTTTCCTTCTCAGTTTTTTTTTTTTTTAATAGGCAGGGTCTTGCTCTGTTGCCCAGGCTGGATTGCAGTGGTGTCATCATAGCTCACTGTAACCTTGAACTGGTGGGCTCAAGTGATTCTCCTGCCTCAACCTCTGGAGCAGCTGTGAGGTTGAAACTACAGGCACGCATTGCTCCAAGCCAGCTAATTAAAAAAGTTTTTTAGAGATGAGGTCTCACATGTTGCCCAGGCTGGTCTCACTTAAGGCAGTGATCCAACTGCCTTGACCTCCCAAAGTGCTGGGATTATAGGCATGAGCCACTGCACCTGGTCCTCTCTCAATAATGTTTTTAACCTCTGAATTGGGATTACAATTTTTTTTTTTTTTTTTTTTTTGAGACAGAGTCTCACTTTATTGCCCAGGCTAGAGTGAGTGCCGTGGCGTCAGCCTAGCTCACAGCAACCTCAAACTCCTGGGCTCAAGCAATCCTGCTGCCTCAGCCTCCCAAGTAGCTGGGACTACAGGCATGTGCCACCATGCCCGGCTAATTTTTTCTATATATATTAGTTGGCCAATTAATTTCTTTCTATTTATAGTAGAGATGGGTTCTCGCTCTTGCTCAGGCTGGTCTCGAACTCCTGAGCTCAAATGATCCGCCCACCTCGGCCTCCCAGAGAGCTAGGATTATAGGCTTGAGCCACCGCGCCCAGCCAAGGGATTACAATTTTTAAAAA
>VSMD01070771.1:0-65627 GCA_008750895.1 Mirza zaza
GCCCCCCCACCCCCCGGGCCCCCCACCCGGAGCCCGCACACCCCGGGCCCCACACCCAGAGACCCCAAACCCCGGGACCCCTACCCAGAGACCCCCCCACACCACGGGCCCCCCACCAGGTGACTCTAAATTCCGGGACCCCTACCCGGAGACCCCCACACCCCGGGTTCCGCACCCGGAGACCCCCGCCCACCCAGTCTCCCCACCCGGAGACCTTCCCCCTCAAGGCCTTCTGGAGACCCCCTTCCTGGAGACCGTTACCTGGCACGGCCTCACTTCCCTGCCCTCTCACCGCCGTCGCCAGGGGTCCAGACTGAGCCCGCCCCCCAGGCTTTTGCGACCCCCAGGGCTGCAGGTCGGTCGTGCCCTCCTGGCTGTCCCCAGTGGAAGGCGGAGGTTGGGACACCCTTTTGCCAGTCGCCTCCACCCCTCCCCACCCCACCCACTCTGGGTCTCCGCTGCCTACCGGCTGGTTTGGCTGGGGTTTCTCCCCATGGCATAATTTGTGGCGTGCCTCAGAACTCTGTTTTTTCTAGCACTTCTCTTAGGTTCTTGAGCAAATAAGGTGCAGTTGAGTTGAAAATTGTTTAAGTTCTTTTGAGCCTCGGAACTACACTTTATTGAGGATTTTTGTAGGCCATGTGACCTAGGTGGGGTATAGTTCTTACCTTTTCTGTTGGTTTCAATTGGAAAATGTCACCCTCTCCCCCCACATTTCTTGGTTTTTGTGTGTGTGTGTGTAATAGAAGGACTTTTTAGGTCTACCTTTGAGGGAAATCTCGTTTCTTTTTGCACCTTGGAATCCAGCTGTAGTCACTGGATGATTTAACCCACTGGGAGAGAGTGATCTCTTTACACAGGGTGTGCCTGAAAGAGGCCCTAGGACACAGGTATGAGTGACCAGATTCCTGCTGCAGGTGAGACTGGGAGGGTCTCCCAGAGAGAGCCCTTCTTCCTTGGGCAGGGAACTGGAATTTGGACAGACACCACCTCAGATTTTCAGTGCCCACTACTAAAATTCGTAACTGGGGAGAAAAGGAGTAATAGTTGTCATTCAGGGACAGACTTATAAGAATTTTTTCCTGTTGGCTTTGCAAATTTTGTTTTTGAACAGATTCAAAGCAAGTGCTATATGATTCTGTATTTGTGAAGGTAATTTTTCTTTGTGGCTCTGGCACATGAAGGTAATTTTAAATAGATACAATGACTGCCTGATTCTCATTTGGCATGTATGTAGTTTGTGCTTGATGTGCGAGACACTTCTTGGGGTTTGAGGGATATGTTGGATATAATCAAAATCTGTCCCTTTGCTAAATTTGACTGGCTAAAAAAAAAAAAAACTGTCCCTTGTAGTATCGCTAGTGGTGCAGTAGGAGAACTATTAATAAAATATGTTTGAGGAAAAGGTAAAAGGTAGACAATATGCATGCCACAAGAGAGGTATAAGAAGTTTTTCATTAAGTTGGAAGAGGAGGGCTCTGGGAGGCCAAGGCAGGAGGATAGCTTGAGCTCAGGAGTTCACCGAGACCAGCCTGAGCAAGAGCAGGACCCCATCTCTACTAAAAATAGAAAAATTAGCTGGGCGCAGTGGTGCATGCCTGTAGTCCCAGCTACTCTGGAGGCTGAAGTAGGAGGACTGCTTGAGCCCAAAGAGTTTGAGGTTGTTGTGAGCTATGATAACGCCACTGCAGTCTAGCCGGAGTGACGCAGGGAGATTCTGTCTCAAAAAAGAAAAAAAAAAAATTGGGGGAGGGCAAGTTTACTTCTGGCCTTTAAAGCTGCAAAATTAGACTGAAGCAGTAGTGGCCATAGGGAAGATTGAGGCTGAATGGTTCTCCACGGTGACCCCAAGTGGTTTTGGTTTGTCCCCACAGTAGGGATGGGAAGGAGCATATTTACTGAGGTTAGTGAGGTTTGTGTTTGGGGCCAAATGTTGGACACTGGGCAGTATTTGAACATTTTGGATTTGCATTAGAAGAGGAGGGCCAGTAGCTTTTTGAACAGGTTTTGACAATAACTGAGAACCCTTTAAGGGATTAACAGTAATGTAACATCTCCTTAACTAACGTGCTTTCATACTTAAGCCTCTGGTCACATGTCGGTTAATAGCCTGTAACGTAAATGTAAGCCAGATTGTTCATTACATTTTATTTTTACTTACACTGGTTTTTTTTTTTTTTTTTTAAAGGCCTATGGGAGGTCATTAGGTCATGAATACGCTGATTTTTAATTTTTACTGAGTGTTTTTAACATTCTTATTGTAAATTCAGGCTTATAAATCATTTTATTTATTTATTTTTTGAGACAGAGTCTCACTTTGTTGCCCAGGCTAGAGTGAGTGCCGTGGCGTCAGCCTAGCTCACAGCAACCTCAGTCTCCTGGACTCAAGCGATCCTGCTGCCTCAGCCTCCCGAGTAGCTGGGACTACAGGCACGCGCCACCATGCCCGGCTAATTTTTTGTATATATTTTTTTAGTTGGTCAATTAATTTCTTTCTATTTTTAGTAGAGTAGGGTCTCACTCAGGCTGGTTTCGAACTCCTGACCTCAAGCAATCCACCCGCCTCGGCTTACCAGAGTGCTAGGATTACAGGCGTGAGCCACAGTGCCCGGCCATAAATCATTTTAAAAGGATATTTGTCCATAATTTTAAATTTGCACTATAGTCTTCAAGACTCAAAAGTTTGTTGAAATGTACATTTCTGTGACATGTCCACCTATTATCTTTCCATTTCCATAGGAAGCAGAAGTGCTTTGAGTATCTATTCCTACTGTGTATACTGGCTTGAACTGCTGAGTTCCCTGGCCCCCTCTGTAGTTCTCAAGTTCAGGGGTGGGAGCATTTAAATGGAGTCACATGTATTAGGAAGAACGCCCTCAGCGACTTTGCCCTGGAGCCAGTCAGACTTCCTCGTCACTGCCATCTCCCCAGGGTGTGCACAGCCACTGGCCGGCTTGCGTGCTGGTGGTTTCTCAGGGAAGAAAGTTCTGTTCACATAGCAGGGGTGATGCTTAGTCTCCTTACAGAGTGTTTTCCAACCTTTTGGTGTCTGTAATACCATCCTTCTGTTGAAGTGTGCTCTACAGGTAGAAAAGTGCACCTATCATAAGCGTTCAACCCATGAACGCTCTGAACTGAGCATACTCAGTGCTAGCAGGTAAGAAACTGAATACACCTGCCCACCCTGTGCTGCTCCCAGCAACTGCCCCCAGCCTGACTTCCGACCTCGTAGATCAGTTTTGCCTACTTCTGTACTTTATTTCTGTGCTTGCTTTTGTTTCTGGCTTTCTTACGCAACATCGTGTTGTGCACTTTCCCCCACGTTCCGGGTAGGTGGTGGGTAGTCCCCACTTGATGTGTAACGTTCCTCTGTGGGATGTATCAAAATCCATTTACCCATGCTACCGTTGGTGGGCCTCTGGGTAGGTAGGTTCCAGTTTGGGATACCGCGAGCACAGCAGTGCTACAGGTTATTCTAGAACTTTTGGTGACCATTGGTTCACATTTCTGCAAATTGTGTACCCCGGTGCGCCTGGGAGTAGGATCGACAGTTGTAGTGGGTGGTGTAAACAGCTTCGAGGGTGGTGGTCCCAGTGTACCCTCCCCCAGCAGGCCTGAGAGCTCCCGTGGCTCTGCACCCCCTCGTCTGTGGTGTTCCCCATCATTTTGGTCGTTTTGGTGGATGATCAGTGATCTTGTTGTGTTTTGTTTGCATTTCCTGATTCTGTGTGTTTTTGTCCATCTGGAATCCTCTGGCATGAAACGACCAGGTCTTTTGCCTGTTCTTCTGTTGGGTTGTCTGTCTTTTTCCTGTGCATTTACAGAGGTGGTTTGTATATTTTTTACAAGTCTTGCTAGAAATATGTGTGTTCTGATGAAGACAGGTGCGCTACTCTGTTGCTCTTGTATTTTCTGTCAAGGAAAGCTCTGATTCCTCTGTTTGGATTATACGATTCCAGTAATAGAGAGTTATAACCCAGAATGATTTAAGAGATAGGAACAGAGCACCTTCAAGTGAGTTTCAGGTTCCACGCCCAGGTAAATTATGTTTCAGAGTGTCAGAGTGGATGTGAGGTATGGACTCCATTTCACAAGGGCAGCCTCACGGGTCCTGGGACCTGTCATTTCACAGTGACTGGGACAAAAAATATAGGCATGCCCTTCACCTTTGGAAGGGTGGCTGACAGGATAGAATAACGCGGTTCTGGAAATTGGAAAAGTGGATTGAAGTCAGTAGGATGGTATTTTAACAGGGCCCTTGCATTGGCTCAACCCAGTTGTGCAGTCGCTGTGAGGAACCAGACTTGCAGCATTTCATGTGAAAAGGAGTTGGAGGGTTTGGTTTTTCTCTTTCCAGCCACAGCTTCATACGAACTAACACTGGATGTGGCATTTAAGGAGATTGATGTTCTTGGGTCATGTTTATGGTAGATGGCAGTCCAGGTCACAGGAACTAACACACCGTCACCATCATCTTCAAACCTGAGTGCTTCCTTTGGTTCCTAGCAGTGCCTTTTATTTGGACCATTAACAACCTGGTGTGTGACTTGGAGATGGTGACCAGGATGAGTGTTATTGTGACCGTGTCTAAGGAGTTAGGACGATTTATAGGCGGCAGCAATGTCATGAGAGACCCCGGAGCAGGCTTCTAAGAGACCAGTAGCTAAGAATGAGCAGCCCTTGCCTGCCTTCCCTGTTCTGGGAGTCTAGGACCACCCTTCCATCTCCTGCACCCCTCTACCCTTCCCCTGCCCTGTTGTGTCCACACTGGGCAGGACTGCCTGCTTTGCGGCTGTCCTCCACTAGCTGTGGACTCTACGGGACCTGGCGTGATACCTGACATGCAGCTCTCTTGAGACATGTATTCGGAACGGGAGGCGGGTGGTGAGCATTAGCGAGAGGGAGGTGTTGGAGGAAATGCTGGGTGGTGGAGCGGCTTGTCAAGGTGGCCAGTGAGCTCCTCTCACTGGAATTGAGTGGTCAATCGGAAGCAGGTCCACAGGTGCCAGAGAAGGACCCTGCAGTGGGGAGTTAGTGTGACCAACTCCAAAGGTTCATTTGCAAGCTAAACAACAAACTGAAAATGTCTCGCAAGGATGTGCATATATATCACTTAATAACATTTCCATGGGGAAAGCATCTGTGATTTTGCACGTGTCGTGTCTGTGTGGTGTGAGCACCTGCAAGAGCTCGTAGCTCCAGGCCTGCCGGTTTCTCCAGACCCCTTGCTTTTGCCCACGCCAGGCCTGGGAATTAACATTTCTCTCTCTCACTCCCTGTCTAGGGTGCTTTGCGTGTGGGATGGAAAATGGATTCCGAGTCTATAACACGGATCCACTAAAAGAAAAAGAGAAACAAGGTAAGAGGGAACTGACGTTTCGTGTTCTCTCCCCTTTCTGACTCCCCAGAAGTCTAACTTTTATCTTTCAGATGCATCAGGGAGAGGACCGCTGTCTTTGAGAGGTAAACAGGGTTTGTGGCCCTCCGTAAACTTGGCGGAATTGTCTTCTTCTTGGGCTTTTGTGGGTGCCTGGCTCACACAGTGCCGGGGTGGGGGGTGTGATCAGCAGGTGGCCGCTGGCCCAACTCCGATTTCTAGGGTGAATCGTCGAGCTGCCTGTGTCCTTTCCCCACATATTCCGTCCTTGCCAAACTCTGTTTGGTAGAAAGGTATATTCATGCAGGCCATTTTCACTTTTTTTGTTGAATGTAGAACTGTGGAGAAATCCAATGATTGATCCAATTACGGCAAGTAGGACTCTTAACTCTTGGCAAATGATCGACACTTCGAAAATATTATATGTAGTGATAAATTATAGTTTCGGCCGGGCACAGTGGCTCACACCTAGAATCCTAGCACTCTGGGAGGCCGAGGCGGGAAGATCTCTCAAGGTCAGGAATTCAAAACCAGCCTGAGCAAGAGCGAGACCCCGTCTCTACTAAAAATAGAAACAAATTAATCGGCCAACTAAAAATATATAGAAAAAATTAGCTGGGCATGGTGGCGCATGCCTGTAGTCCCAGCTACTTGGGAGGCTGAAGCAGGAGGATCACTTGAGCCCAGCAGTTGGAGGTTGCTGTGAGCTAGGCTGATGCCATGGCACTCTAGCCCGGGCAACGGGCTAGAGACTCTGTCTCAAAAAAAAAAAAAAATTAATAAATTATAGTTTCTTCTGTTTGCTTATTTCAGTGTCGTAATCTGTGTTTTCATGAAATACAAGTTTTCAAAAAATGGAATCAGGGATTCATCCTATTGGCAAATAAAATAATGGTGGTCCTTTTCTTATCTGCCAGAAAAAAAAGTTAAATTTATGGGCAGAATTTTTTCAGTTTAGTTTTTCCCCTTACTTATTTTTCTTAAGCTTTTGGCATCTCCTGGTCCTCCTCACCTGCTGGGAAATGAAGCACTTCTGACAAATGAGCAAATCTCAGAGAAATCATAGAAAGCGAGAAACATCCTTTTTCTTCCTGCAGTTGTGGTTTTAGTTTTGGGTTTGGTTTATATTCAGTGCGCGTGTTACATTTCCGATGCTAGAACTGTTTCTCGTCCGAAAGAGGACTTCACTGCCGCGGCATCCTGGCACCTCGTGCTCCACTGAGCAGGCCCTTTCTGTCTTGGCAACGAGTAGCACAGGTCAGGGACTTTCAGAGAGTTTTGTGGGGGCGGGCGGTGGAAATGCTTGTCAAGTGAAATCTTATATGTGACCCTAGCGTGTAAAACAGTGAGTGGCACTTTATAATTTGGGGTTTCTTTCGTGAGCAGCGGTCGGCAGCCTCTGCTAGTTTTAGAAAGACAGCATCACCAGGTAGCCGAGAGGTCAGACGGGATCCACACGGTGTGTCTTGGAGTTCTGGCTCCGTCCAGTTGCTGTGTGACCTTGGGCAAGTTTCTCAGCTGCTCTGGGCTTCAGGTTCTTTGCGTGTAAAACCAGGATGCTAACAGTGCCTGCCTCAGGAGATTACTGTGCAGAGGGAGGAAGGAGAAATCGCACGAATGAGTGCTCGGCACATGTGTCGGTGCGTGTGCGCTGCCATTCCCAGCGGCAGGAGCACTGCTGGCGTGGAGTCGGTGGGTGGGCTTAGCGCTCGTTGCGGGCGATGATGGGAGCCCCTTGTTGGTCTTGCCGGCATCTGATTTACAGTGATTTTGTTTGGGTTGCATAGTGATTTCAGACAGTTCTGCTTTGTGCAGATAAGTAGTTGCAAAACATTTCGCAACAGCTTGACTTGCAAATCTCAGGATACTTTTGGCTAAATTGACCCAGAAGCTTAAAGAGGAGTTATATAGGTATTGGTGTCAAATTTAAATCATTAGCAGTATTTTAACAACTGCTTTCTAATTAATGAAATGTTTATAATAAATTCAGACTTTCTTATAAAAATAAGGTACACAGGAAGCATCTGAAACTCATAAGTTCCAGAAAGTATACTATCGTCAGGACGTCGTGCTTCATACAACGTGTTTATCCCATGCTGCTGCTCAGCTCTGCTGTATAGGGCAGGCTGCCCTTGAGCTTAGCGTGTAGTTAATTAATACTCGTGCCCGTGTGGTATGCTCATGTTTCCAGCTCATGTGAGCAGACAGGCCTCACCACGAAAGGGTCACGTGCTGTCTGTCCTTTTTGATGGCATATTTTAAGAAATTCACCTGTATGGTATTTGCAGGCTAATCTGCTGTTAGGTTTCTGGCAGCCTACAACTTCAGAGTAGAACAACAGCAGACGATTTGCCCTTGTTCCTTTTCTTATTTGAGCAGTTTGCTTTCTTAAATGTTGAGGACTGTGTCTGCATTGCAGCGGCCTGCCCCAGATCTGGGCTCTGGGCCTTGTCTCCGGGGTGACTGTGGCATTGAGAGAGACTGTCTGACGGGGCCTCGAGCAGAGAGCTGCTTCCTGGCACACCCACCGCCGCTTGGCAGGAGCAGGATCTGCTCGTGCAGGATGCCTGGTCCTCCAGTTAGGGGAGCTGTGTTCTCCCACTTTGCACCGAGACGCTGGTCCTGGCCGGGCACGGTGGCTCACGCCTGTGATCCCAGCACTCTGGGAGGCCGAGGCGGGAGGATCGTTTGAGCTCAGGAGTTCGAGACAAGCCTGAGCTGAGCAAGAGCGAGACCCCTTCTCTACTAAAAATAGAAAGAAATTAACTGGACAACTAAAAATATATAGAAAAAATTAGCCGGGCATGGTGGCACATGCCTGTAGTCCCAGCTACTCGGGAGGCCGAGGCAGGAGGATCGCTTGAGCCCAGGAGTGTGAGGTTGCTGTGAGTGAGGGTGACGCCACGGCATCTAGCCCAGGCAACAGAGTGAGACTCTGTCTCAAAAAAAAAAAAGCACAGTCCCTGCATCTGCGCACACCTGCTGCTTTCCCTCCAGAGCAGCACCGCCCTACTCCAGGGAGGCCTCTGGGCCCAGGGCTGCCTGGGGTTGGCACAGCCTGTAGCTGTCCTCATGGGATGCTGTCACAGTAAAGGACTCAGATTCAAGTGTTTCACACACTTGTGAGAGTTACTACAAAAAATTCAACAGTCGTGATTTGCACAAATAAAAATGGTTAAAGAATGATATATTTGGGTGAAGTTTTATATCCAGTGGTTGTGGAAATAATATGAGAGTACGTAAAAAGTCAACCCTGTTTCACTTAAAAACATAAATCTCCCGTGTGACAAAGTTGAGCAGAACTGATGTAACCGGGGCCCTGCCCGGGGAGCTTGCACAGTCTGCAGCGTGGGCAGAGGTGCTCAGAGGCCTCCTGCTGTCCTCAGCGCACCCTCTTTTCCCTTCGTGTGGCCGGCACGCCCATCGGGATGTTGACAGTCACGAGGGGAGGTGTGGGGGACTCAGAGACTTAGGGCGACTGCCCGTGGCCGGGTTGAGCAGCATGTGGAGACGGTATGTCCTGTGTCCACCTGGAGGTGCTGCACTGAGGGCTGGAGGTGCCTCGAGGACGGTCAGGCAGGGCCTTGGTGAGCCGCAGGGAGCATTGGCACAAAGCCCAGCCGTGCCCAGTGCAGCGAGCTGCCTACACAACCCACGGTGCAGCATTCTCATGGCGCCTTCCCGCACAGCAGGTCCGGTGGGCTTGTCCTCTGCGCCCACCCAGCATGCCGGGCGAGGGTGCTGCAGAAACGTGAGGTCTGCGAGGAGGAGGGTCGTGGGTGACCACTGCAAGTAGGGTGACACAGAGGTGGCATGTAGCCTTGGGAAGGACATGGGGAAGGGAGAACACTGTGTGACCTGAAGGTCGGAGTTGAAATAGGTGAGCATTTTGGTAGAGTAATTTGGCAAGATGGGTTCATTTTAGATAAATACACTGTTGGATCCCACAGTTACACTTAAAGGATTTTACCTGAAGGAAAAAAAAGACACTAGATGCTTATGTATTTTATTACTGTGGCTGAGTGTGGCAGCTCACGCCTGTGTTCCCAGCACTTTGGGAGGCTGAGGCAGGAGGATCCCTCGAGCCCAGGAGTTTGAGGTCACAGTGAGCTGTGATTGGGCCACTGTAGTCAGCCTGGGTGACAGAGCGAGACCCTGTCTCTTAAAAAAAAACTGCTTGCAGCCCTGTTTCTAGAAGTGAAAAACTGGTGGGGGGACCTAAACGACCATCATAGAACGTTAACTTGGTTAAGGTGCATCCTTAAAATGGCGTGTGTGCTCTTGCAGCGAAAACACCGAGATCCGTCCTGACGCAAGACGCGGTGTGACGTTGTTAAAGGGAAAGGAACTAGACACAGGGGTCCTCAAACTTTTTAAACGGGGCCAGTTCACTGTCCCTCAGACAGTTGGAGGGCTGTTGGAGAGTGCGGCGCACATTCCACACGTGCGCACTGTGGACCCGGGATGAGTCACCTGCTAAATAAGCAGGACGGTAGCGGTGGCAGAAACACCCGGCAGGCCAGATAAATGTCCTCGGGGGGGCCACATGTGGCCCACGGGCCGCAGTTTGAGGACCCCTGAACTAGAGGATAATGGAGACAGTGCTGGGGTTTTCTGGTGGAAGCCTGCTAGACAAATTCTGAAGATCCGTAGCACTATGCACAAAGTTTAGAAGTATGTACACAATGTTGTTTGCTGGTGTGTTCTACTTTATGCTTTTCTGTGTGGTTTTATTTTTATAGTGATTATAATTTTTTATAATGAGAAATAATTAAGATTTTCCATTACAGAAAACTGGGAAAGGAGGTGGGTTGCAGGACAGAGGCAAGCTGAGAAGGTTGGGAGACTGGTAGTTGCATTATTGTTGTCCTGAAGTGCTAGATTGGTTGAGTCTCACCCATTTATATAAAGTGATTTAGCTTTTCAGGCATCTCTTAGTGGAATAGAAGTTATACCAACATTTAAACACGCTCCCTCTTCCTCATTTTTAGCTTCTAGTCTTTTGAGGTAGGTTCTGTTGGGAACCACTCAGGCATTGGGATGTGCCTTAAGTCCCACTCAGCTGGTGTTTAATGGGAGGCTGTTTCATGTCCTGCTCAATCTATTTCTGCAGTTTCAGTCTGCTGTTATAGACAGGCCTGGATACTGATATCTTTGGGCATTTCTTTTTCTTTTCTTTTTTTTTTTTTCGAGACAGGGTCTCACTCTGTCACCCAGGCTAGAGTACAGTGGCATCATCAGAGCTCACAGCAACCTCAGACTCCTGGGTTTAAGTTATGCTTCTGCCTCAGCCTCCCAAGTAGCTGGGACGACAGCTGTGCACCATGCCAACTAAGTTTTCTATTTTTTGTAGAGACGGGGTCTTATTCTTACCCAGTTTGGTCTTGAACTCCTGGCCTCAAGTGATTGTCCTGCCTTGGCCTCCCAAAATTCTCAGGTTACAGTTGTGAGCCACCAGACCCAGCCTCTTTTGCTTTTTCTGTAAATAAGCAACACCTTGTGTAATATTCTGGTGCCAGCCCTTGGGGCCTGGAACACTAGAGGCCTTGGTCTTCCGTGGTGTCCCCGTCTTCAGCCGCAGGAAGTGGAGGTCGGGTTCTGTGGAAGGCTCTCCTGTGGCGAGGTTTGGAGTCCTTGCTGAGCCTGGGGAACTCTGGAGTCTCCCCTTGGTGACTTCTGCACAGTCCAGGAAAGGCCTGGGCTTCTGTTTGTCTGCCACAGCTGGTTCTGAAAAATCGGCTTTTCTCTTTTTCTTGCCACAGTCAAGAGGCCATATAGCTGATTATGCTGGTGTCTAACTATACTTATTTGTCCTAACTCTTAATTCTCAAATTTTTGTGACTTAACATTGATATTTTTCTAAATTGCATCTGGGTTAGCCAGAAGTAGGCATAAAAGTAAACTGAGACATTATTTACACTTTTAATAAAGCACTGTAGGCTTAAGAGAATGATAGAGGCTATAAAATTAAATGTTAAATTAAAATGTTAAAAATCCTTTTAAACAGATCCTGATCAATTTTCAGCAAAACTCTATGCTGATTTCTTCATGGAAGTACTTTAGTTTTAATTTTTGTAATGGTCTCATCTAATTGGTTAATCTATATCTGAGTCACAATTCAGAGGTTTTTCAAGCCTTGTTGGACGTTTCTTCATTTTGCCGTCATCCAGAATCACATCTTACTAAGGGAGTGACGTGTTGCTTTTAGAATTTGAAAAGATTTATGACCGACAAATTGAGCTTTATTAACTAACTTCGTTAGTAAGTTTTTAAGTTCACATTGTGTTTATAAAAGGTTAAACATTCTCAGTTGAATAGTATGTAAAAAATATATTAGCTACCTCTTGACGTAGTTCTCAGATCACACAGATTTGTCTCTAAAACTTACTGAACCTGCATCAAGGGAATAGTTATGCTTCTGATGCCTGGGGACAAAGAAGTTCTTGAGCGGGAGGTTTTGTTTTCAATTGTGAAAAATATATGACATAAAATTTGGCATCTTAACCATGTTTAAGCGAACAGATCAGTAGTGTTAATTATATTCACATTGTTGTTAACCACTTTGGTACGGCGCTCACTGGCTGTGAAACCGTGCCCACAGCCGGCACTCATAGTCCACACAATAGTGTGTGCTGTGCATTGTCGACAAATCCGGTTTGCTCTTGTGTGACGAGGAGAGCTTTAAAGCACTGAAAGCTTGTTTTATTTTACAGGCAGCTTTCCTTGTAATATAAATCAGAATAGGTAACATATACATATATGTTTTTATTACGTTATTTTTAAATGTTCACAATTTTATTTTGATAAATGAAAAATTACAAAAGTCATATCACGGCTGTTGGCTAAAGTCGACGCTCGGCTGTGTGCCTTCATATCACGGCTGTCGGCTAGAGTCTACTTGCACGTTCATCTGTGGCTGTCGACTATAGTCGACACTCGTACTGAAGTGGTTAAACAGGCCTCTAGAACATTTTCATCTTGCAAAACCAAAAACTACATCCATTAAATAATTCCCTGTTTCTCCCTGCTGTTTCAACTTTCTGCTTCTATGCATTTGGCTACTTTAGGGGCCTCATGAATGCAGCCATACAGTATTTGTCTTTTTGCGACTGGCTTATTTCACTTAGCATAATGTTCTGTAGGTTAGCCTGTGTTGTAGCATACATCAGGATTTCCTTCCTGTTTAAGGGGTAGGGTGAATAATACTCCACTGCACGTATCTGTCACGTTTTGCTTATTCATGCATCCATCAGCGGACACTCGGGTGGCCTCTATTAACACATCCTGGCTGTTATGAGTAGTGCTGCTGTGAACATGAGTGTGCAGATACCTGTTTGAGACCCTGCTTTCCGTTCTTCTGGTTACACATTCAGAAGCGGGTTTGCTGGATTCTATGGTACTTCTGGTTTTCAAAGTGGCTGCTCCAAGCTGTACCTAAGGTTCCCGTTTCTTCACATCCTTGCCAGTTGTGCCTGTTACTCTCTGGACTTTTGATGGGAGCCATCCCAGTAGGTGAGGGGGATCTTGTGGTTTGGTCTGCATTTCTCTGATGACCAGTGACACAAGCATCTTTTTGTGTGCCTGTTCGCCATTTGTAAACCATCTTTGGAGAAATGTTTAGTCAAGTCATTTGCTGATTTTTTTGGTCAGGTTATTTAATTTTTTGTCATTGAACTGTAAAAGTTCTTCACATATTCGGGATATTAACCACCTGTCAGATATATGATTTACAAATATTTTCCCCCACTCCATAGGTTGTATTTTCACTCTGTTGATTGTGTCCTTTGATGCACAAAAGTTCTCAGCTCAGTGTAGCCCCATTTCGCTTTTGGTGTCATAGCTCAGAAATCATAGTCAAGTCTGGTGTCTTGGAGCTTTCCCCTGTGTTTTTGTCTAGGGTTTTTTATAATTTGGGGTCGTACTTTTAGGTCTTTAGTTCATTTAGAGTTAATTTTTTAATATGATGTAAGATAAAGGCCCAACTTTACTTTCAGTGGTATGGACATCCAGTTTCCCTGGCACCGTTTGTTGAAGAGCCCGTCCTTCCCCCGGGAGTGGTCAGCACGTGTTTTATGGGTTGTTAGCTCTTCTCTGTCAGCTCTGGCCTGTTCCCGTCCGCTCATCTCTTCAAGAGTGTTAAGGTTAAAGACTAAAACGGTAGCTGGCGGTTAAATTTCCTACTGCGTGCTGAATGGGTTTATGGAAGTAGAAGGAATGGCCTCGGTTGCTGCAGGGTGGAGGAGCTGTGGCTTTTGCAGGTCAGAGACCACACACCGGCTCGGGGTGAGCCATCACGGTCATTGGGATTTGGACCCGGGCCACATCCTGTTAAAGCCATAATTACTGTGAGGTAGCCTGTGTGTAAGAGGACTGTTAAATTGTCTGTAAGAAAAGTAGTTTTCATCATGGATATTATTAAATATTCATTCCTCTCAAGGCCTTGAATTTTAAGGATCCCACAGAGCATGCTGATGAGCTTCTGTGTTACTTTGTGCAGCTGTGACTGGGGAGGCCAAGGGCAGTTCTCAGGCTAGTGTCCTTGTTTTCAGGTTTGCACTGCTCACTTGCTCTTTCCTGTACACAGGCCCACTGTCCCAAGAGCTCAAGGTCATCACAGACCAGAGGACTGGGGGACAGCTCGGCTGTGGCACATGGTCCACATGGAACGTGGGATTTCACCAGCATTCCCACGTAGTGTGCTTGAGCACACTGGTGTCCTTTTGTTGTGGAGGACATCTGGAATGCTGTGGACTTTTTCCTCTTCAGTAGTCCATGAACATTTCTGTGCATTTCAGACGTCAATGGAAGATGTATTTAAATTGAAGAAAACTCAGCTTTTACATGAAAGCTTTAGTACAAGTATGCTTTCTCAGAGTTGATAGATTTTGCTACATCTTAAAATACAAAATTTAGATATTTCATGTGTTTTGCTGAATTGGCTTCTTAGAGTGCTGTGTGCTCAGCATTTGTGAAACGTGTTCATGATGACAGTATGCTGAGTGGTGTCTGAAGTCTGCTGCTCACTGTTCCTTAGTTGGTCACCATTCTCATTTCTGGTGGTAATCAGATATAAATGGCTGATTAAAAAATGAGCCTGGCATGGTGGTGCACACTGTAGTCCCAGCTACTCAGAGACTGAGGCAGGAGGGTCGCTCGAGCCCAGCGGTTCGAGGCTGTAGTGTTTGCACCATGTTTGTCTTTGTGGGTTGCCACTGCCCTCAGCCTGGGTAACACAGTGAGACCCTATCACTTCAGAAAAGAAAGAAATGCTGCCTGTTATGTGTCTTGACTTTTTCTTCCTTTTTATTGTAAAATATACATGTTAACTTTTTAAAATTGTCTTTTTGAAACTGTCATTTCAGAATTTCTAGAAGGAGGAGTTGGCCACGTTGAAATGTTATTTCGCTGCAACTATTTAGCTTTAGTTGGTGGTGGAAAAAAGCCAAAATACCCTCCCAACAAAGGTACAGTATTCGTGCATTTAAGAACCATTTGTATGTGTTATGTCTGCGACATGTAAGATCGACCCTGCTAGTCCTGTGCTCGTCACTGGGAAGAAGCTTCCAGAAAGAGTGCCTGGTCTTTGCATGGTTCTCAGAAGCGGTATGTGGAAAGGATCATTTGTTCCCATTGTCGTGGAACACTTGTGCTGGGAAGTGGGAAGTTGGGGCCGGCCACACCTGTAGGTTGGTGTCATGAATGTCAAGAATCCATTCTGAAGCAAGGTATAGGGGACTTGTTTTTTCCTACTGTGAGCCATTGACGTACAGAGATGTCAATGTTATAGCCACACTGAACACAGTATCAGTTTGGCTGTGGGTTTAGGTTGTGGAGGTGGGATGCGTGTGTGTGTCCGTGTGCATGTCTCTGGGTTGAAGGGACTGCAGTGTAAAAGGCCTGGCCCTTCAAAGGAAGGTGTAGAAAGCTTTACTGACCACGTTGGCATACTTCACGCCAGCTTGAACTAGCTGTTGACTGGGGGACAGACGGAGGGTCGAACCCAGGGAGGAGGTGGATGGAGATCGGAAAGCTGAACTGGGGACACGTCAGAAGGCCTTGAAGGATGCCAGGCGAGGGTGTGGCCAGGAAAGAGATGCCGGCAGATGGGGTTTAGGGAAGATGTAGCCTAGAAGCCGTGTGCGAGGTGGAGTGAAGAGACATGCGAGGTTGGAGGCAGGAATGGGAAGCCCTGTTCACAAGAAGAGGTGGGGAGAGAAGCAAGTCTGTCCTCGGTGGCAGATGCCGGGGAGGGGCGGGGGTGAGACCTGAGGAAGGACCTCCGGGTCTGTGAGGTGGGAACCCAGGGGGCGCCGATTCCAGAGGTTGGGGGTGGTAGGAGAGCAGGAGGGGCCGAGGGTGGGGAGGAGGAGGGCGAGCGCGGTCCGGCGAGGCTGTGCAGTTGGGACTAGGCCAGGCCGCTGCAGCCCGGGGTCGCGCGGCAGGCGGAAAGCTCTAGGTGACTCACCAGGGGCCCAGGCTCGCAGGTCTCAGCGGAGTCCAGGAATATAGGGATAGAGTCCACGCCGATACATTGGTGTATGTTTTGGAATTAGGAGCAGAGAAGTGAAATGGAAAGAGATTGTTGGCAGGAAGACCGGGTCTGAGATACGGGCCTCTGAGCAGGCTGCAGGCTCAGGGTGTGGGGCTTGTCTGGGGCTTCGGGGCAGGGTGGAGAGTGCCCAGTAGCACAGCTCGGGGGACAGTGGCCTGTACCTTGTGAGTCCTTGTCTTGTCAGGAAGACTTTCATTGGCCATTAAGGAGAGAAAAGAGCTTGCACTAGCAAGTCCAGAGGCCTGGGGTTCCCTCGGCAACACTGAGGGGCTGTCACGTGACCTCCTGGTGCTGTGGGGGAGGGCTGCGCTAGATAAACTCAGCTCATCTAGTTGTCCAAGAAGTGAGAGACTTAGAAATTCTATAGACTTAGAAGAAAGCAATTTTTCACCAGGCATTTGAGTAAATACATTTTTTGTAGAACCTAAAGGTAGTTTTTCTCAATGAAATTTATTTTTAGAGCAGTTTTATGTTCGCAGCAAAACTGAGTGCGAAGCAGAGTCCCCGCATGCTCCCGTCCCTGCACGCACACGGCCTCTCCTGCCGTTTAAGTCGGGGAACCTGGGCCGACACGTCGTCACCCAAGTCTACGGTTGCATGGCTGACTCCTGGTGTGCCTTCCATGGGTGTGGACACGTGTGTGACGTGTCCACCCTGGTATGTGAACAGTGTCCTACAGAAGAGCGTCTTTGCCCCGAAACTCCTCTTCACCTGTTCATCTCTCCCTCCCCCAACCCCTGGCAACTGGATCTTTCGCCTGTCTGCCTCATTTTGCCTTTTCTAGAACGTCCTAGGTGGAATCATACAGCACGTGGCCTTCTCACACTTTCCACTAGTAGCGTGCATTTACGTTTCCACTGTGTCTGCGGGGCCTGATGGCTCCTTTCTTAGTGCCGAGTGACAGCCCTGCCTACATGATCCACGGCTTGTTTATTCACTCAGCTGCCAAAGGGTGTCTTGGCTACTTCCAGGAGTCAGCGTCGTGAGCACAGCTCTGAAGTTCTCGTGCAGGTTTTGTGGGGGTGTGTGCCATTGAGGCAGATGTCGAGGCACATTCGGTTGCTGGGTCGTGTGGGACAGGCACATCCCCTTCCTGTCCGTTGCATCTGCTGGGACGTCCGGCACGGTGTGGAATGCCAGTGGTGAGAGGACAGCGGCCCTGCCCCTGATCTAGCGGGAGGGCTTCACGTCTCGCCACTAGTGTGACGCCAGCTGTGGGTTTTGTAGGTGTTCTTTAACAAGTTGAGGAATTCCCCTTTTATTCCTAGTTTGCTGGGGTTTTTCTTATCATGAATAGCTGTTGGATTTTCTCAGATTCTTTCCCTGTATCTGTTGATGTGATCGTGTGGTTTTTTCTTTTAGCCTGAAATGTCTTTATCTGGGCTTGGTATTAGGGAAATGCTGACCTCACAGAATGAATTAAGGGCTTCTCCCTGTTTCTGCCCTTGGAAAGAGATTGTAGAGTGTGCGCATAATTTCTTTGTTGTATATTTGGTTAGAATTTACCAGTGACCCCTTCTGGCCTGGTGCTTTCTGTTTGGGGAGTTAATTATTGATTAATTTCTCTAATAGATATAGGCCTATTCAGATTGTTTCTAAAGACAATTTTTAAAAAAAGAACATGGTCTGATTAGCATTTGTGAGATTAAGAATATAATTTTAAGATTATAGGATCCTTGGTTTGTGAAAAACAGGAAACATGGAGTTGTAGTAAGACAGACTGAGATTGTGTTTGGCGTACCAGGAAGACCCTTTCTCTTTTTTCTTTTGTTTTTTGCCCATTTTTCTTTGGTAAGGAGTTGAGAGGGTGAAGGAAAGAGAATTCAGAATTTATTGATTAAATTTTCTTTCTTTTATAGAGACAAAGTCTTGTGTTGCCCGGGCTGGTCTCTAACTCCTGGCCTCATGCAGTCCTCCTGCCTCGGCCTCCCAAAGTGTTGAGATTACAGGCGTGAGCCACTGTATCCTGATTATCTTTTAATATAATTCCTGATATAAATAAAAAATTATAAACACATGAAATATTGGCATAGCACATTTTTGTTGTTTTTGTGGAAGCTGCATTTTATTTGAATATCCACTTGTTTTTATTGCTAACATGTATTTTTATATTGTAAACAAAAATAGAATATTGTAGCACAGTACATTCAAAATTTTCAGGCTGGGTCCGGTGGCTCACACCTGTAATCCCAGCACTTTGGGAGGCTGAGGTGGGAGGATCGCTTGAGCCCAGGAGTTGGAGACCAGCCTACACAATGTAGTGAGACCCCATCTCTACAAAAAGAAAAATTAGCTGGGCATGGTGGTATACACCTGTAGTCCCAGATACTAGGGAGGCTGAGGCTGGAGGATCACTTGAGCCCAGGGGTTTGAGGCTACAGTGAGCTATGACAACGCCACTGCACTCCAGCCTGGGCAACAGAGCAAGACCTTGTCTCAAAAAATAAAACGTCCAGTGCGCTTTGCAGTAGCAGTGGCCCACAGTCCTGCAGGAGGCCAAGTCTCCTGCCCTTCACAGGAGGGGAAGTGATGGTTAGCCTTGGGCCCAGGGGGTCACGTCTGCTCACATTTCTCTCGCAAGCAGGAATTAATGCTGTGTGTTTCTCGGGCTTCATCACACTCTTCTCAGAAATTTTTGGAAGTGGAGCTCACCTGGATTAAAAGCCAGTGTCTGGGATTGTAACACCCTTTTTGTTGTTGTCTGCAGGATTCTGTCTGGTTTGGGCCCATCTGCATTTATTCTGAATTGCAGGCTCTCTGGTGTTAGGTAGAAGAGCCAGAGAAAGTTTGATTTTGAATTAAAAATTCAAAATCAAAAGTAGCAATGTCTTTTCCCTGGGAGGTCACTGTTTTCAAGTCAGGTAACTGCAGGGCCCAGGCGACGGCGCCAGTTGCCGGCGTGGTCTCAGGACCCTGCGGAGGAGCAGTCTTCCATCGTTTGTGTGATGAACAGATGTATTTTAATGGGGTAAGAACAAGATCCTCATTTTCATTTTCGAATGGTTATAAATTATAATTAATCCTGAATAGTAAATAAATCTGATGTTATTTAATAATGAGTTCGGTCCTTTCTGGATGCTGATATTAAATTATCTCTTGATTTGAAAATTTAGGTCACTTAGTCCATTCTTGAAAAACTCACCTAAATCCAGCCTCAGGGACATGTGTCAGTCATAGTGTCGTGACCTTCAGGGGAAAACGCTCAGTCCCTTCCCTCTTTGCCATGACCCAGCTGTTGAGGGACTCTCATTCCTTCCCTTCATGCCCCTGGATGGCTTTTCAAGTGTCTGGACTCTGTGCTTCCCGTGTCCTCCAACAGCACAGTGCCGGGTGGAGTTTTCATCCGTGACTTGGCCTCAGAACACACACGTGTGATCTGCCCTGACGGAGCATTCAGGGTTAGCCGGCAAATGAGAAGGAGAAGGTTCTGAACTCTTGGAAGAGCAGGAACAACCCAGGAGGGTGGGTGGAGTTAGGGCATTGCTGGGCCTGGTTTTTATCCGTCTGATTTCACTTTAAAGTGAACCCCTTCTTTTCTTGATGTGAGTTTATCTCTAGCACTGACTTAGCAGTTAGTAGCTGTGGTCAGGCTGTTTTCTGGCTTGGGCAAGTGGAATCAAGGAAAGGGGTGGGGAGAGGGAGATGTTTGCCTGCAGTACCTAGGCACGGGCTGGCGGAGGGCAGGCGGGGAGGTGAATGTGTGCCCTGGGTGTGTGACACAGGTGGGTGGCCTGGGACCTGCTGGGCCAGGGACCTCCTGAGAGAGGAAGAGATGGCGGGAGGGCTGGGTGGGGTGGGGGACTCTGAGTCAAGGTGGTGCCTCCGCAGCCTCCTCACAATTTCATTGTCGAATTCTCTCTGACCCTTCAGTCATGATCTGGGACGACCTGAAAAAGAAGACTGTTATTGAAATAGAATTTTCTACGGAAGTCAAGGCAGTCAAATTGCGGCGAGATAGGTAGGTTTGGTATTGGTAGATTGTCTTAGAAAGTGGAATTTTACTTTCTCTAAAGATGGCTGAATTATTTTTCTGTTGAAGGAAATGTTTAGGAAATGATGTATTAAATGTTGGCTGGTTGTGGTGGCGCACACCTGTTATCCTAGCACTCTGGGAGGCCGAGGTGGGAGGATCGCTCAAGGTCAGGAGTTCGAGACCAGCCTGAGCAAGAGTGAGACCCTGTCTCTACTAAAAATAGAAAGACATTACCTGGACAAGTAAAAATATATAGAAAAAATTAGCCGGGTATGGTGGTGCATGCCTGTAGTCCCAGCTACTCAGGAGGCTGAGGCAGGAGGATCGCTTGAGCCCAGGAGTTGGAGGTTGCTGTGAGCTAGGCTGACGCCACTGCACTCCAGCCCTGGCAAGAGTGAGACTCTGTCTCAAAAACAAAAAGTGATGTATTAAATGTTGACGACGGTAGTTGAGTACGACCCAGAGGACGTAGGGGTTATTCCTCTTGCCTCAAGAAAGACGGCGAGTCTTACTGGCTTCCAGGGTCCTTTGGAGGTGAGTGGTTGGCGGCATGGGTGACAGGTGCCCACCAAGGACCAGGCGGTGGCTCTTACATCCTTAGGAGTGCTGTCCCCACCTGGCAGGCAGAGCCGCGGGCGTGAGTTTTGAGCCTTGAATTGCCTTGCTGTTGGCCTGCGCTTTGCCAAACGCTGCCTCTCAGCAGTGTTTTCATTGTGAGGAAATGGAGACATGGAACCCTATGTCTGTTGAAAACAGCAGGTTCTGTCAGCCACTGCCTTTGTGGTATCCTTAGGAGAACATGGAAGATTATCCTAGTACACTGAGCTTCATGTGGATTTTAACACCTTTTGTACTGCATAGAAATCTCCAAGACACGCCAGGGACCGCATGTTTTTGGGCAAACTGCACGTTATTTAAATCATCATAACTACAGATCATAATGCACTTTAGGTGTTGTTACAAAAAGTTCCTAGTACTTTTTAAACGTATGGCACTGCGTAATACATTTTCCTCTATGAAGAGGGACCAAACAAGATTTAAGTAAGTATCTAGATTCACTGCAGGCTCTCGTAGGAAATTTTTTCTTTCCGCACGCTGGAATACACATAGGTTCATGCTGCTTCATATCACCCCACAGCCTTTTGGGTGGATCTTTATGAGGTGCTCTCCTTGCACCCCCAGGGGAAGGGCTGGACAGATTTGAGAAAACTCGTGAGTGGTCCGAAAGGTGTTAATTCGATAAGATTTGCATCTTATACTCTAAGTTTTCCATTTCCACTGAGGGAGAACAGGATGAGCACATTAATGTAAGCAGGGTTCTGTCACACCCTGCATTCTTATGTGGGGTTGTCATTCCTAGTCACGTCAACATTCTTTTTTCTTTTGAGATGTGGTCTCTGTCTATCATATAAAAACATCTATCATATAAAAATAGAACTTCTGCTGTATGTGTTTTACTTGGTTTTTAATCTAGGTAATGTGCGTTGATGTCTCTTTGAACCTCAGGGTTCTCAGGCCGACCTCTGCCCAGGTGAGGAGGGCGCACGGGCCGTGCACACCCCACGCACAGTGGCCTCGGGCAGCCCCTGCTGACCCGCTTCTGGAGGCCTCTCTTGCACAGGCCGCGATTGATGATTTGTATGTGGTCTTTCTGCTGTTCTGAGTTCCAGTGTGACAACAGAAATCAGTCTTTGAATTCTGACTTCTGATCCTATTTTTCTTTGCAGAATTGTGGTTGTCTTGGACTCCATGATTAAAGTGTTCACGTTCACGCACAATCCCCATCAGTTGCACGTCTTTGAAACCTGCTACAACCCTAAAGGTGAGCAATTCAGACATGAGTGGTGCTGGGAAATGTGTCCGCTCAGGTGTGCACACCTGCCCTGTCCTGGGCACCCTGGCGGCAGTTGGGGAGATGCCCCCGAGCCTCCCCCAGTCCCTGCAGCCTGGCATCCTGGACTGGTGGTTCCGGAAGTGCCTCCTCGCCAGCTCGGGGTGTGCACGTGGCCGGAGTCACTGCTCCCTCTGCTCCTTCCTGCGTGGTGGGACCCAGTTTGTTAGCTCAGAGGCCGCGCACTGTCTGGAGCCCCGAGCTCCAGTCTCAGGCATTTCCTCCCGCTGTCTTCCGCCTGAGGGCTGCTGGTGGCTGCCTTTGTTACTCCTCGTTACTATCTTTTTAGATTTTCAGAGGTTTTCCCCAGTGTCATGGGAGTGTAATGTAAACTCACTCGTTTTAAGAATATCGTTTAATGAGTTGTAGTCACAGTCAGGCACAGGACAGTCCCCTCCCCAACCCTCGGGTTTTGCCTTTTGAGACGTATTTGGTGTCTTTCCTGTCTTTCCTGCAGTGTAATATTTTCGCTGTTCCTCGTGCTTCCTGTGTGTATTATTTTGCTCCTTTTTATTGCTGAGTAGCTTACAGTGTGGAGACAACACAGCCGTTGATCTGTCCACCACTCTGTTTGCCATGACGGGTGAAAGGTGCTGCAAATGCTCACGTCCCGCCTCTACGTGGATATGTCCTTCCATTTCTCTTGGGTAGACACCGGAGTACAGTTGCTGGGGTGTATCGTAATCGCTAGTTTAACTTCGTAAAATACAAAATGCCGCCAGTGCATTTTGCAGAGCGGCTGCGCCTCGTGTTCACGGCAGTGAGCGCTCCGGCAGTGTCGGTCTTCCAGCGTTGGCACCCTCGCGGCTGTACGGAGGCACCGCCCCAGCGCCGGCTCCTGCTGGGGTCCCGCTCTGCCCGTACCGAGGACTGGCGAGTGAGCATGTGCCCACCGCCAGGCACGTGTCTCTCGGGAAGCGTCTTGTTGTCTTATAACTGAGACGTAAGAGTTCTTTGTGTGTTCTAGGTACAGCCATTTGGCATACTTTTGCAAATATTTCAATCTGGTAGCATTCTTTACATGTTTCTATTATATTTTCTTCTAGAAGTTTAGTAACTGTAGATCTTCATCTTCAATCCATTTCAAGTTAATTTGTAGACTGGTATGAGGTAAAGGCCCAAGTTCTTTTTTTTCTATGTTTGTATCTAATTTTGAGTGTCATTTGTTGAAAAGACTATTTTTTTTCTGCATTTGTGTTACCTTAGTACCTTTGTTTTGTTAAATAAGTATATTTTTCAGAGACTCTATTCTGTTCCATTGCTCTGGATTTCTGTTTTTATGCCAGTCCCGTCTGGCTTGGTTCCTGGAGCATTAAAGTAAATCCTGAAATTAGGTAATGTGAGTCTTCCAGTCTTGTTCTTATTTTACAACAGTTCTGTTGGCTACTCTGGGCCCTTTGTTTTTCTTATAACTTGTAGTGTCAGCTCGTTTACTGGACATACTTGCCGAGGCTTTACTTGTGATTGCAGCAAGTGTGTAGATGAATTCGGTGTTGACAGTATAGAACTTTCCAGCCTAGGATCACAGCCCGCGCTCCATCTACCAGGTCGTCTTTGGTTCCCTTTGTGAAACGTAGTCTCGTGCCAAGGTCTTATGTGTCTGTAGTTAAATTTATTCCTAAGTATTTTTGTGTTTTATGCTATTGTTAACCGAGTACTCTTTAAGTTTTATAATTTTGACACGACAGGCAGTTGACAGTTGTTTAGCAAACGTTTTTGATTGTGAGGGGGTCTCACGGCAGGCAGCTTAGCTTGGCCGTTTGGACCCTTTACAATGAAGAGTCTCTAAACTGATCTTGTGATTCTGATATAAATGAAAACCTATGAATAATCATTACTATTTTTTCTGAGGACTTGAGGGCAGAGAGTAGATTTTGATTGTGGGAAATCAGGCTCTGAAGTCAGCTGTCATTTCTGACACGTTTCCTGTCTCTTTAGGCCTCTGTGTCCTGTGTCCGAATAGCAACAACTCCCTCCTGGCCTTCCCTGGCACACACACAGGCCACGTGCAGCTTGTGGACCTGGCCAGCACGGAGAAGCCGCCCGTAGACATTCCCGCGCACGAGGGCGTCCTGAGCTGCATTGCACTCAACCTACAGGGAACACGGATCGCAACCGCGTCTGAGAAAGTAAGCGTGTGCCCCTCGCCATGTTGGCGGGCTGCATTCTCTGCAGAAAACCTGCCTTTCCTTGTCTCAGGGTCACAGGGGGGTCAAACTGGCCCAGTCTGGAGCCGCCTTGGCGAGGCCCATGGTCCTGGCTAGTCCTGTCATCCGGGGGACTAGGCCAGGTCTTCACAGGTCATCTGTGCCAAAGAACCAGTTTTATTTCCAATTCTTTACAAACCAATACATTGTAAAATGTGATAAAAATAAGTAACTTTTTAACCACTTCGGTATGAGTGTTGACTATAGTTGATAATCACAGATGAACGCGCACAGCGACTTTAGCCAACAGCTGTGATAAGACTTTTCTAATTTTTCATTTATCAAAATAAAATTGTGAACATTTAAAAATAATGAAAACATGTATATGTTACCTATTCTGATTTACATTACAAGTAAAGCTGCCTGTGAAATAAAACAAGCTTTCAGTGCTTTAAAGCTTTCCTCGTCATACAAGAGCAAAACAGACTCATCAACTCAGTGACTGTGAGTGCCAGCTATGGGCAAGGTTTCAAGGCCGGTGAGCGCCATACCGAAGTGGTTCCAAAAAAAAAAAAAAAAAAGGGCAGGAAGTACCTGCTCCAGTTTCTTACCATTTGAATCAGCAGATGTAAAAGTCACTTGCCCTGCTGTCCTGAACATTCCAGAACCCTCCCCTGCAGTGTTGTCTTTGTAGCCCAGCAACAGCAGCCACCTGCCTAGGTGTGGTTTAGCTTGCCTGTTGTAAAAAAAAAAAAACAATTTTTAAAAATAATTTAAAATCTTGGGTTCTTTTACCTTCTTTATCCTGAATTCAGACTTTCACCAAAAAAAAAAAAAAAAAAAGAAAAAAGACATCTTTTACTGTAGTTTCCATTCGAGACTGCCAGCCAGTGTCACTTTGCAGGAAATGACAAGCTGTCACATGGGCTGAGGGCATAGGCCAGCACTCACGTCCGGCCGTGGATGCAGTCGCTGAAGTCGGGGGCCGGCTCTGCTCCTGCCCGCCGCTCCGCAGGGCACCTGGGGCCGAGGGCAGTCCCGCTCCCTCCTGGGAGTCGGCTAAGAAGAGGTTGACTTATTTTTAGATACTTTTCTTTAGAATGCTGTTATATTAGCAACGATAATATAAATTCATAAATGAGATTTCCAGTATTCTCAGTATCTTATCCTTTTTTTTTTTTAACCGCTAGAGTCTCCATCCTCACCTCCCTGCAACCTTTAAAACCAGTCCCGATTGTGGATGTGGACTGTGCTTTCCTGCTGGTTTTCGCAGCTCCTTGCCAGCGGGCGTAAGCAGGTCACTGCAGACTGCGCAGTGTCTGTCGTTGCCCTCCCTGTCCCCGAGATCGGGTCCCTGCTGCAGCCCAGGGGTAGAGCTGCTGGGTAGGGGACGTGAGGGTTCCCTGTGTCCGTGTGTGCTCAGGTGGCTTTCCACAAAGGGTGTTACAATCCACTGTCCCCGGTTACCAGCATTAGCTGAGGAGTCCTCCGTGCCGGGGGAAACATTAGGGACAAAAGCAGAGCTCTGAGCCCTCCCTTGGGTCTCGGGAAGTCAGCGTAGCCAACAGCGACCACCTGGAGTCAGTTGCTGGTTTGTCTCGCCTCGTCGTCCTGACGGCAGGTCAGAGCGCTCCTCTTCCTCACTGCGCAAGACAGAGTTGAGAGGGCGTCATTCTGGGGGGTCAGCCGGGCCGCCCTACCGGGAGCGGCCTCCTGAACCCCTCTGACCTCCGCCCAGTGCTGCGGGCCTAGGAGCTGCCGGCCGTTCTTGGGGAGCAGCTCTAAGGGGGCAAACGGGGTGGGGTGGGGGGGACGCCGAGTGGATGGCGGGCGGGTTTGGCGAGGGTGGTGACTGAATTCGCGTCGTGTCAAATGCTGGCTGAAACGCTGTGACTCTTTGGTAATGAAACACTTCACTGTTTTTCAAAGGGGACCCTTATAAGAATATTTGATACTTCATCAGGGCATTTAATCCAGGAGCTACGGAGAGGATCTCAAGCAGCTAATATTTACTGGTAAGGAAGTACCCACCCAGAGAAGAGCCGCAGCTCTGGGTCGACGGCACAGACATGGGCTGTGGGGTATGAGGGGTGTCAGGAGCCGCTACCCCATCCCAGGAGGTGGAGGGGCTGGGCTCAGGAGTTTTTTTTTGAGACAGGGTCTTGCTCTGTTGCCCAGGCTGGAGTGCAGTGATGCAATCACAGCATGCTGCAGCCTCCAACTTCTGGGCTCAAGCGATCCTCCCGCCTCAGCCTCCCAAAGTGCTGGGACTACAGGTGCCACCACACCTGGCTTGGGAAAGGTGGTTTTTAAATTTGGTGCCTTGAATACGCAAAGTTTGAAGTCTTCTAAGCGGGCGCACAGCTGTGCGGATCAGGTCTCTGGACCGTGTCTGCACAGACTGATCTCGGTCCGGTGTTCTCTGCAGCATCAACTTCAACCAGGACGCGTCCCTGATCTGCGTGTCCAGTGATCACGGCACCGTGCACATTTTTGCAGCTGAAGATCCAAAAAAGAACAAGCAGTCTAGGTGGGTTTTCGGAAGTCTGGTGGTGGGAAAAGCCCAAGTTCCGAGGACTAGACTGCTTCAGGGTAGACTAACTTAACACCAAGTCAGGCTGGAATCTTTTCCTCTAACATCAATTTGATTTTTATTGGGTTTGAAAATCAGCACAGACTGTTTGCTACTGAACCAGTGGTGTCATTCCTTGGGTCCTTAGAACACGTCTGGTGACGGTCCAGGCGTTTCAGATGATTGACAGCTTAGTCCTGAACCCCGACTAGTTTCCGCTGTTCCCTGGGGGTTCAGAGGGTTCATCTGACGGCCCCAGAGGCCGTGCCCTTCAGCAGTGCCGACGAGCCTAGTTCTAGTACAGAGCCACGCTGAGGACTCCGTGTGGGGGGTGAGAAAGAAAACATTAAAAGCTAAAATAGAACTTAAAAAGTCATTGAGGCTAAAACCGTGTTGAGGAGAGCACAGTAGCATTCTGGGTCTGAGCAGTGGCTCTTCAGTGTCTTCAGGCTTTGCCTCGTGAGTGCAGCCACTCTTTCTCCCCTGTCGCTACAGCTTGGCGTCAGCCAGTTTCCTCCCAAAATACTTCAGTTCCAAATGGAGCTTCTCCAAGTTCCAGGTTCCCTCAGGCTCTCCGTGCATTTGTGCCTTTGGAACGGAGCCCAACGCCGTCATCGGTGAGTCGCGTTCCCAGGAGGACCACCCTCCTGAGCCCCCACCGGGGTCCGTCGTCCCACAGGCCCAGTGCCGCCAGGCTGCCCTCCCTCGTACCGCGCCCGTCCCCGTCTGCACGCACCCCTCCCCCAGCACCCCTGGGAAGTCTGGACGGGTCTTGCGGTCTCTGTAGAGAACCAGAGTTCTGACCCCGGTGGAGCACGCGTGTGCTCAGGAGGGAGGGGCTCCTCGGTGGCCCCCGGGGGCCGAGTGCAGCCAGTCCAGAGGGACCATGAGCTTCACTCGGGGAAGAAACACGTGAGTAAGACGGTCTCCTTCCACCCCAGCGATCTGCGCAGACGGCAGCTACTACAAATTCCTCTTCAACCCCAAGGGGGAGTGCGTGCGCGACGTCTACGCGCAGTTCCTGGAGATGACCGACGACAAGCTGTGAGCCTCCGGCGGGCGCGAGGACACCACTGGCCGTCACCCTCAGGCTCCCGCACCTGCGGCCTCGCAGGGACCTCGGTCTCGAAGCCATACTTGGTCGTCTGCTTTGCTTAAAGACTCCGTTTCCAGTATTACAGAGAACCGTCACCAAGACACCACAGATGCCAGCGCTCGCGCCGCCGGGGCTCCACTCAGGCCGGGCTGAGGACGGACTCACCGAGGTCTGTCTGCAGCAGATTCCGTCATTTTCACCGCATCTGCAGCGGGGAAGGGACAGGCATGTCAGCGTGGCTCTCTCGCCGTGGCAGATCCACGCGGAGCACCAGCAGCCTTAGGACGGGGACGGGCTCCTCCCGTCTGAGCGCGGAGAGTGCAACACGGCCCTGTCGGAACACGCTGGGCGTTTGCCTAGCCCCGCCCCCAGCGCGTCTGCCGTGACGCGGCTGTGCGCCCGCACGTGGCCGTCCCACTCTGTCACAGCGAGTCCTCGGGCTTGAGGGGCGGCCGGGTCTCCCGGTTAAATTCTGGGTTAAACTGAGTTTCCCTGTTCCGTGTGGGAACAGAGTAACGCACAGACTTCAGAGCCTGTCACAGAACGTCCCACTTACCGTGGCAGGACATTTCCACAACGCAGTGCCCGAGTGTCCTTGCGCAGTTCCTGTCGTGTGGCGGGAAATGCCTGGGCCAGCCTGTCGTCGTCACTCCCTGTCACCGTCTGTCCCCACGTCAGAATAGCTGTACACTAACGTTCTGTGAATGAGGCACAGAACTTTCTCTTTTTTTAACATTTGGTAACTAAAGTAGGTTATGGGCTCTACGTTCTCAACTACTTACAGTATATATTTAATTTTCTTAAATTCCCTTTAAAGCAACTTAATTTTACGGTTTTGGTTTCAAGCTGCAAACATTAAAATCTGCAGAGCAGCAGGTTCTCTGTTTTGCCAGTTCCTTTACTGTCATGTAATCAACTAACTTTGTATGTGGGTTTTGATGTAAAGTATGCATGTTACTTTTATGTGTATTTAATCATGAAGTTTAATTTTGCACACTTATTTGTAATGTTTCTTTTAAATAAAAGTGACTAATTTTGTTGTACTCTGTGCCCATGAAGGGAACTAAGAACTGTGTGTCACAAGCCCAGTCTCTTTCCCTTGTCGAGAGTCTGGCTGGGCTGTCGGCTCCACACGCCTGCCAGCCCTGGCGGTCTGACGCCGCCACCTGTGCAGGTCACAGCCCGGGCTGGGGAGGTGCACACTCCCCCGCAGGGGCCTCAGCGCGTCTAGAACAGGTGAGCTCGAGTCCACGAGGGTTGCATGTGGCTCCAGGACAGCAGGAGTGGACAAATCCCACCGCAGTTTCCACGCACGCCGGCTTCGGCCTCTGCAGTGAGCTGCCTGTGGCGGGCACGGGGCTGGCCCGGGCCCTCGGTTCCTGATACTTAGTCCCAACTGCTCGCGGGCGTGGGAACAGGAGGATCGTTCCCATTTATGTACCTGTCGGCTTGCAGACATGAGACTAGAGAGCAAACGCGCGGGAGAAGGGTGAGTTTTCTCGAGTGCACAGAAACCGAGCCGTGAGGCCAGCGCACCAGGATTGCAGAGCGAGGGACGGGCCAGGCCTGGACTCGGAGCCCCGGCACATCCCACTGGCGTCGGGGCGAGAGCCCTGGGCGGCTGGCCGGCCCTTGTGCCGGCCTCCCCAGCGGTGGCTCCACAGCCCTGGAAGGCAGCCGCAGCCTTGTCGCAGGGGTGCACTCTTCCCTTAGGCGTTTGCTCCAGACCCCGGGCCTGTGGTTTTCTCCACCGCTCTGAAGAGTGTCCATGGGGAGGAGTGCGGTGTTCCTGCTGCCGGGAGCCTGAGTGAGGCTCGTGGGCGTACTCGGCTGAGCAGAGACGCCTCTAATGGGGGCGCTGGTCTGGAGCATCATGCAGAGGAAGCTCGTGGGCTGCGCCGTGGCCTCCCAGGGAAGCAGGACCCCGTTCGCTGCCCTGTTTTTCCAGCTGCTTCCAGGGTGGGCGTCAACTCCCAGGTCTCCTGCCTCATCTTCCAGGCACGTGGGTGCATCTCGCTTGTCCTTCTCTCCGACAGCCCGCCCCAGCCACCCTCAGCCTGGGCAGGGACATGACCAACGTGGCCACCTGCACCTGCCTGGGGCTGAGCCCCACCCCTCCCACCACCTTAGCTGGTAGCACAGCTGCCTGCAGCCTCATTACATCTGTGCTCTTTTTCTTTGAGACAGAGTCTCACTCTGTTGCCCAGGCGTCGGCCTAGCTCACAGCAACCTCAGACTCCTGGGCTCAAGCGATCCTCCTGCCTCAGCCTCCCAACTAGACTACAGGCATGCGCCACCATGCCTGGCTAATTTCTTCTATATATTTTTAGTTGGCCAATTTATTTCTTTATTTTTAGTAGAGACGGGTCTCACTCTTGCTCAGACTGGTTTCCGCCCGCCTCAGCCTCCCAGAGGGCTGGGATTACAGGCGTGAGCCGCCGCGCCCGGCCTGCATTTGCACTTTCTGCAGCCAGAACAGGCTTCTAGGCCCCAAAGACCACCTCACATGACTCGGTCCCTCACCTCTTCAGTTCTTTGTGTAAAAGGCATTTAATCACATTTTTAGAAGATTTTTGTGCTGTAGTTTCTCTCTTCAAAATGGATTGGAAAATACTTAGGATCAGAAAACGAAATGTTACTCGTAAAGCAAAGAGCATACAGAAAAATATAGTTGTAAGCAAAATTGCTGTGTTTCTGCCTCCAGGGAAGGCTACTCTTGGAGAGCCCACACCTGGGTGCAAAATTTATAAGTTTAAAAGGCATTTAGGTCTTGTTTTTAACTTTAAAGCTCATGAACATGCCAAGGCATTTCAATTGCCCAAGCAAGTACGCTTATTTGTATTTTTGGCTCTTGCGGTTAGAGATGGAAATCACGTTTACGCACTTGTCCAGTTATTTCTTCGGGATAAGAGAAATGTAACTGCTGAGTCGATTACAAACATATGTATGTATGATATTTAATCCTCGATGAGGAAGAAAGATCTCCAGTGTCTAGTCGGGTTGAACACTTTGGAATACATTTGTTAGCCATCTGTTAATTATTTTCTAAATTGTTGTGTCTATACTTATCAGTACATTTGTCTTCTTTTTGTTCATAAAGGCTTTTTATATAAAAACTAGTTTTTTCTGCCTTGTGTTAGAGTTGGAGTTTTTTACTTAACTGTATAGTACCTTTGAATTTCTTTTTTGAGATAGGGTCTCACTGTGTCACTGAGGCTGGCCTTGAACTTCTGGACTTGAGATCCTGCCGCCTCGGCCTCCTGGCTTGCGTGGCTGCAGGCAGCATTCTCTCTGAATTTTTATGCAGTCAAACGTACCGACCCTTTTTCTTACAGCTCCTAGTACTGACTTGTGATTAAACAGTGTTTTCTCTGGACGCTATTTCGCGGGTTTCATTTCCACAGTTCCCTCTGACTGAAATTAATTTCAACGCAGGTAACGAGACGGGTCTGGTTTTCTTCCCGCACAGATGGCTCTGCCCGGCTCACAGGGCACCCTGCCCCACCGTCCCTCTTGCTGTCCTGCCGTCCCATCCAGCACTCCAGCACGCACAAAAGTATTCTGGTTTGATGAGTAAATTATACAGTTTCTCGATTTTAATGCTATTTATCAACAGACTCATTGTTCACCACTGACTTCAATATTCCTCTACGAAAGACTAAATTCTGGAGCCGGCACAAGTGCCTGGAGGCTGAGGCCTACAGCCTGAGCAGCAGAGCCAGACCCCATCTCTAGGAGAAAAAAAAACAAAACCAACAACTAGCCAGGTGTGGTGACAGATACTGTGGTCCCAGCTACTGGGAGGCTGGGGCAGGAGGATCACCGGAGCCCAGGAGTTGGAGGCTGCAGTGAGCTGTGATCACACCACCGCTCTCCAGCCTCAAAGACTCGAGTGCTCTAATTTTCTTTGAGACTTTCTCTTTGAATTGGGTTATTTCAAAATGTATCATCTCATTTCCAAACATTTGGGGAATTAAAAAATATCTCTGGCACAGTGGCTCATGCCTGTAATCCCAGATTTGGATGGAGCCAAGGCAGGAAGATCACTTGAGGACAGGAGGGTAAGACCAGCATGGGCTACACAGCAAGACACAATCTCTACAAAAGAATAAAAAAAATTAGACCCTGTAGTCAGTCCCAGCTACTCAGGAGACAGACTCCAGTGAGCTGTGATCAGCCCACTGCACTCCAGCCTGGGCGACAGAGCAAGACCCCGTCTCTAACAAAAAAACCCAGCAACTTTGTTATTCATTTCTAGTTTAATTCTCTTATTGTCAGAGAACATACTATGTATGATTTAATTCTTTCCAACTTGTAAGCTTTACTTTATGACCTTGGATTTTGTCCGTATTGACGAATGTTCCATGTACACGTAAGAAGAATGTGCTCTGTTGCTGGGCAGAGTGTCTTGATGAGGCAGGCAGCGTTCACTGTTGGTCTTGCTCAACGTCTCTGTATCTGTGCTTCCTATTTGTTCTTTCAGTTACCTAGAGGGGAGAGGTGAGGCATCCAAATGTAATGTGGATTTATCTATTTTTCCTTTAGTGCTACCAGTTTTTGCTTCATTTACATGGAGGCTGTGTTGCACATTTAGGACGACTATGGCAGCTTTGGGAGAAACCTGTATCGTTATGCAACATCCTCCTTTGTGCCTGGTAACTTTCCTTATCCTGAAGTTGGCTTTGTCTGTATTAATATAGCCACTCCGACTTTTTTTGATATGCTTGCATGATATATCTTTTGCCATCATTTCACTTTTAACCTATCATTAAAAAAAAAAAAAAAAAAAAAAAAAAAAGGCCAGGCGTGGTGGTTCACGCCTGTAATCCTAGCACTCTGGGAGGCCGAGGCGGGCGGATTGCTCCAGGTCAGGAGTTCAAAACCAGCCTGAGCAAGAGCAAGACCCCGTCTCTACTATAAATAGAAATAAATTAATTGGCCAACTCATATATATAGAAAAAATTAGCCGGGCATGGTGGCGCATGCCTGTAGTCCCAGCTACTCGGGAGGCTGAGGCAGGAGGATCCCTTGAGCCCAGGAGTTTGAGGTTGCTGTGAGCGAGGCTGACGCCACGGCACTCACTCTAGCCTGGGCAACAAAGTGAGACTTTGTCTCAAAAAAGAAAAAAAAAAAACCTCTTAGAGATGGGGTCTTCACGACGTTTCTCAGGCTGGACTTGAACTCCCGGGCTCAAGTGATCCTCCTACTTGGCAGTTGGGACTACAGGTATGTGACACTGCACCTGGCTCTGTGTCTTTTTTTTTTTTGGAGACAGAGTCTTACTGTATCACCCAGCTAGACTGCAGTGGTGTGATCATAGCTCACTGCAACCTCAAACTCCTGACCTCAAGCGATCCTCCTCAGCCTCCCGAGTAGCTGGGACTACAGGCATGCGCCACCATGTCTGGCTAATTTTTTCTATATATTTTAGTCGGCCAATTAATTTCTATTTTTAGTAGAGATGGGGTCTTGCTCTTGCTCAGACTGGTCTGGAACTCCTGACCAAAAGCTGTCCTCCGGCCTCAGCCTCCCAGAGTCCTGGGATTACAGGCATGAGCCACTCACTGCACCTGGCTTCGATATCATTATTTTTTTTTTTGAGACAGAGTCTCGCTTTGTTGCCCAGGCTAGAGTGAGTGCCGTGGCGTCAGCCTAGCTCACAGCAACCTCAGACTCCTGGGCTCAAACGATCCTCCTGCCTCAGCCTCCTGAGTAGCTGGGACTACAGGCATGCACCAGCATGCCTGGCTAATTTTTTCTATATATATTAGCTGGCCAATTAATTTATTTCCATTTATAGTAGAGACGGGGTCTTGCTCTTGCTCAGGCTGGTTTCGAACTCCTGACCTTGAACAAACCGCCCACCTCGGCCTCCCAGGATTACAGGTGTGAACCACTGTGCCGCCCAACCTATATCATTAGTTTTAAAGTTGGGTATTATATTTTTGATCTAATCTGACAGTCTCTTTTAATGTCATTATTGAAGATTTTCTATCGTGTTGTTTTTTTCTTTGTTTTTTCTCCCACCCTGAGATAGTTTCCTTTCTCCTGCCTTACTGCCCATTATTTGACATTCTTTTTAGCATTCCATTTTAATTTACCCATTGACTTTTTAACTTTGATAGGTATCATTAGTGATTGCACCAGAGAGTACAATAAACAATGTTAACTTTCACAGTCTGCTTCCACTTCAAGTGAAACGTAGATCTTACAGACTTAGCTTCATCTTTTGTAACTCTGTCGATGTGTTACGTTTACATGCCCTGAAACCCTAAAGGACAAGTCACAGTTTCTGCTTTGGAAAGTCATACATATTTTAGAGAACTTAAGAGGGAAAATTAGTTTATTATATTTACCCAGATATTTTCCATTTCTGTTGTTTTCTTCATTCCTGAAGTTGCAAGTTTATTCTGCTTTCGCCTGAACTTCCTTTATAAAGCGTTTCTTGTTCAGCAGCTTTACTGGGGAAGAAGTTTTGTTTTTCTTCATCTAAGAATATTTTTTAACCAATATTCCTGATATTTTTGATGGATCTTAATACTATAGATTAGCAATTTTCTTTCAGCCCTTTCAAAAAATCTTTCCAGTCACCCAGCGTTCATGGTTTCTGTTAAGAAATCTGTAGTTATCTGAATCACTCTTATCCTCTATGTACACAACTGGAGTGTCCTTCAGGGCCAGAAGTGTTTTGGAAAAATAAGGATTTTTTTGGATTTTGGAATACTTGCATTAAACTTACCAGTTCAGCATTGCTCATCTGAAAATCTACAATCCAATATGTTCCCATGAGCATTTTCTTTGAGCAGCATGTTGATACCCATTAAGTTTTGGATTTTTGGAACACTTGATTTTTTGTCAGATTTTTGATTTGTCAACCCGCGTAAGTCAATTTCCTTTAACTACTTTCAAGATAAATCTTTTCACTTTTCTGCAGTTGACTGTCTCAACATGGTTTAAGTTTCCTTTATTTGGAGTTCACTGAGCTTCATGAATCTTTAAATTCAGGTTTTGAAATATTTAAAGTAGTTAAAGTATATATTTAAAATATCATTTCTCAAAAATTTTTTTACATCAATGTCTTTCTCTTTCTCTTTTCTGGGAACTGAGTGACACACAGGTTGGACCCTCTGGTGCCGTCTCACAAGTCCCTGAGGCTTGGTTCATTTTTATTTCCAGTTGTTTTTCTAAAGTCCATCCACTGAATTTTTCACTTCAGTTATCTTTAAGTTCTATAATTTCTGGAGGATTTGCTCTTATTCGTGACCACAGTTGAGATAACTGTTCTTTCTCTAATATCCCCAACATTTGGATCATGTTGGATTCGACATCAGTGCTATACCCTGTAGGGCTGTTTTTCTGGCTCTTTCTATGCTAATTTTTACCCTGGGCGTTCTGCACGCTGTGCGGCTCGGACTCCCATCAAACCCTCTGGGGAATGTTCACGGTTCTGTTCATCGGGCAGAGAGCCTAGTCGTTCGGTTTCCCAGTCTGCAGCGTGATCTAGGTCTGCCCCGTCGCAGCGCCCCGCGCCGGTTGAGCAACTCAGCGCTTCACGGGTGGGCCCCAGGTGCGTGGCTGGCGCAGCCTCCCCTCTGCTGTGCACCCCCGCCCCCACTGCCACTCACCCTCTGGTCAACACGCTCGGCCTGGAGATTCCCTGCGCAGGCCTGGCTGCTGGCTGGGCCCGGCCAGGGCCAACGCGAAGCAGGGCTTCTCTCTGCCCTCGTTGGACCTTGGGTGCTCTGCTCCCCAATTCCTCAGAGCAAAGGGTCAACCGAGTGCCCAGGGTCCTCGAGCCTGCTGCCTGCAGGGGTATGGCCGCCCACGGACGCCCCCTTCCCAGACCTCTGCCCAGATGAGGGGCAGGGCGGCTCTGACACCCGGGCGGTCCTCGTGCAGGCCGGGCAGTGTGAGAGCAATAGAATTCAGGGAGACTCGTCACCGTGCTGGTGGTTCTGGTGTTAATTGCCCCGCCCTGATCTGCCCATGACTCGTTCATATGTTACTTCCTTGCCCCTGGACTGAGACGGTTGTACCCACTGGGGGGGGGACAGAGTGGGGTCTACCCACTGGCACCCCAGAAGGACACTTATCAGAGTCACCTGGGACACTTTAAATTCCAATTCTGTGTTGCTGGGGACGTGCGCACAGGGAGGGACCCACGCGGCGTGCCAATCCGGCACAGCTCGGCCGCGGAAGCCTCGCAGGTGAAGTTCACGTCATGACATGCTGTGGCTTCTTTCATCTGCTTCTATGTTAGCCTGAACCCCCGCATGGTGACTTGCAGGCAGACTCCTGCCGCGCTGGGACGTCCTCCTCATCCAGCCTGTGCCCATGGCCTCCCCACAGTAATAGCAGGTTTGGGCCACACCGAAGACCTCGCCCCAGAGCCACCAAATCGTCCCCACGCCCGATGGCCTCTGCCACTCACCTTCCCTCTTCCTTGGACACAGCCAGGCTGTCTGTCCTCTGGGGCAGCTGTCACCTCCGCCGTGGCTCAGTGCGACTCCAGCAAAGTGACCCTGACGGGCCAACAGAGTGGCTTTTCCCGAGACAGGGACATTAATGTGGCCCGTGCCCAAGCACCTGTTAGCACGACGTGCACCACGGCCCTGATGAGAACTGTGACTGCTTCTCTCGGTACAGACACACAAGATGCACAGTTCTTTTACGCCAACATGAATGAACTGCTTTTAAATTAAGGCACTGGTTTAGGGAAAGAGACACTCCATTATGAACTCTCCGTGAACTCTGAATTTTAGGTTCATTTAGATCCCAAAGGACCTCCGAGTCACAATTTTCAGTACTGCTTCTTCCCCTACGACCCCGGGGTCAATCATGGTATGTTCAGCACGTGCCAGGGCGTTGTCGTCCACACCAGGGGTCTCAGCAGCGGGAATATCGAAGTCTTACTGTCTGGGAACCTGAAGGCCCACACACCTCTTCAGAAGGGTTTCTTTTTCATCTCAGGAGAAAACATCTCTCAAGGTACTTGCAATGATCTTGATCTTTAGGACAAAGGGCAAGTCTGCAGAAGAAATAGTATCAACAACCACAATTTCAAAATAATTTTTAAAGAGATGGGTCTCACTATGTTGTACAGGCTGGTCTCAAACTCCTGGGCTCAACCGATCCTCCCGCCTCAGCCTCCTGAGTAGCTGGGCTTACAGGTGTGCACCACCACGCCCAGCTAATTTTAAAATCGTCTGTAGAGATGGGGTCTCACTATTCAACCTAACTTTCAAAACTACAGGTAAAATCAGCCAGTCTGTGTTATCACTCCCTGTGACTCGGCAGCTTTTTCCCGTGCAAACGCTCAGTTCCCCACTCTACTGGCAGAGCCTATGCGGCTGGCATCAGGGCAGCTCCTTGGCAAACTCTCTCCAATACTCTAGGCCTACGGTGTGCTCAGAAGAGAGCAGGGTGTTAAAAAGCCAAACAGAAATCTCCAAGTGTATCAAAATGACAGTGATACTCTGTATTCAATTAAAATTAACAAAAATATTTTATTGAGTTTCAGGTACTTGGTGCTTTTTAAAATTTAAAATCTTTGTACACAGATCACCACTTTACTTTCTAGAATAGTGGCAGTTAGGACTTCAAGACTGTCACTTCTCCCCACGTGCCCCACAGCACAGAAACCCCGAGTCCTGACGCCGCCCCCCACCCGTCTGTCCAAGACCACCAGCCACCGTTACTCCAGCCGAGGACAGTGACCAAATGGTCGGCTGCCCACAGGCGCGCTACGCGGAAGGAGAGAAGACCGACAGTAGCTCGGCCACGTGCGCTCCGGCACGCACTGCACAGTCTGGGCCGTGAGTCAGTTTCCATTCCGTGTTTCTATTTGGTTCAGGATGAAGCTGCTGAAATTGAGTTTCCGGTCCCTGAGGAGCCCAGAAGTTTGGCAAAGGTCGGAGACTTCTCGGAAGTGAGACACCGAGGAACTGCCGGGAGAGCTGGAGCTCACTGCTGCCCATGGTGCACGGGGGACAGGATGTCTCCCGGCGAGGGCCAGGCATCGCCGCGAGGGCTGCGCCGGCAACGGCTCCGCTGGCAACGGCTCCACAGCCCTTGGCATGCGGAGGGCCTGGGGAGGTCAGAGCTAAACCCGACATTTAGGGACAGTAAAGACTGGCGAGAAAACCCTGGGCGCTCTCACCCTCCCGCAGCCCGAGGCAGCCGGTGCCGGCCTGGAAAGGCGCTCTCGGGTCTGGGCGCCAGAGGGAGGCGGCGCCTCTCGGCCCACGCCCCAAGGCCGCCTCCGTCTCCGACATCTGAGAGCAGGGCGTTCTTACCTGTGATCCCGGCGGATGCTCCCTCGGAGCCAGCAGTGGACGACGAGCTCGGGCCCTGCAGGCTGGTGCTCGCTGCGGCGTGAACGCGAGTCCAGGAGGCCGGGCGCCTGCCCATGTCCCCACCCGCCTGCGACGGCGCGAGGGCTGGTCTCCCTCTAGCTGTGGCCGATGGGCCGGGACCCGCTCTCGGTGCGACCGACCCACACAGGAGACAGCACAGTCCAGGCTACTTTGCAAACCGCAAACCTCCTGAGAGAGAGGACAGAAACGCACTGCCGCGGCGCCGCGGGGCGCCTGGGAGACACACCTGCCGCGCGGGGACGCCGCCCGCTCCGCAGGCCGCGGCCGCCACGGTCACACACATGGGCGCACTCGGGTGACGGTTTCACTTTTATTTTTAAAACGGCTGAGTTATGATCCACCTAGTGTGCACTAATTCCATACTTTTCCATATGCATCTGCAGTGACATCGTGACAGCCCCATTCTGTGGATTGACACACAATACTTAGAACAGATTTATCATATTTGGTCTTTATGTAAATAATAAATGTTTTAAAATTGCCTAAATATACCATTCTGAGTTGTTTCATTCCACCAGGAAAATACAGGGTTTTTTTTTCCTCTTTAAAAAAAAAATTAAATACCAAAATAACTACATTTAAATAAATAACGTTATGATGATGACACTGAAAGTTCACGATAAGGCTGGAGCCCTTTCTGCTCGCACTCTGCTCGGCCCAGCCTGGCGCGCTCCGGAAAGCGGGCTTTCTTCCCGAGGAGCCGGGCTGCGGCCGTGCGGGCCCCCTGCCCCCCCACCCGCGTCTTCCCGCTCCCCTCACCCCTGCAGGGCGGTCGGCCATGCCGGGGGTCCGCTCTGAAAGGTCAGGGAAGCTCTGCTGCCAATCAGAAGGCGACCCACACGCTTCCAGCACGTTCCCCGGGGGCCTCGCTCAGCCCCCGGGAATGACGACATGCAGCTCCACCTGCCCCCGCCAGGGACTCCACTCGAGGAGGGAAGGCGGCAACGCGACCGGGCGGGCGGCTGGCCAGGCGAGGCTGCGGCTGGCGGGGACACCTGCGGGACCATAGGTGCGCGGAGACAGCTGTGGCCGGTGTGGGACGGGAGCGAGGCGAGACTGTTTCCAGCGCAGCGGTGGTGGCTCTGCGCTTCACACACACACGGTACTCGGAGACTGGTTTTACTCAGAGTGAAAATATTTTGCCAGGGACAAAGTCAACACAAAGAAACAACAGAAAGTGGCAGGAAAGGTAACAGTAAGTGCAGCGGGGCGAGCCGGCAGCTCGTCCCGCCACAGGCCTGTCCCTGCAGTCGCGGCCGCACGCAGCCGCAGCACCGCGCCCGTCCTGCGCAGAGAGGAGGGTGAGCCCGCGGGCAGCTGCGCTCACACCTGCAGCCTGTGGCAGCCGGCCGTCGCTCCGTCCGAGCTTTAACAGGACAAAGCAAATCATTCCGCGGGCTGAAAACAAACAACAGAACACAAAACTATGCTGTTCCTTCTCCCCAAATGAAATCCACACCAGCAGTTCTGTGCGACTCCAAAACTTCCGGAGCAGAAATGGAGTGATGTGAAATGTCAGAGACCGCATTACTTTGTAGAGAGTAACCTCGAAATATCCTGCTCCACGTGAGAACGACAAACACCGTCCTGCCTCCCGGCGCCAGTGCAGGGTCTGGGGTCCTGCCTGGCCCCGGGGGGCCCCGTGCCGGGGGTCCACTCGCACCTGGCACCGACGGCCACGCCGTCCCCACTCGGAGGAGGAGCAGCCCGCCGCGCGGAAGGACCGTGAGCTCTTTCGCTCGTGGTTAAAAGCTGCGCCCAAGCGGCGGCGCGGCGAGCGCTGGCAGCAGAGACGCCGCCCCGTGACCAGCTGTGCTGCATGTGGCTGTTCAAGTGTGACTCGTCTCTGATCAGGAGTTTTAAGGCCGCCTGGGTTTTGTGTTTCAGTGCTGGGAGGCGAAGTCCAACCGCAGGCCCTGCCCACCGGGCGCCGGGCGTCGGTGAGAGGCAGCGTCTCCTTTTGGCACCACAAAGCTGACGTCTTGGAAGGAAAGCTCTCCTGCCGCTAGTTCTGGACGCCCTTGTCCCTCACGGCAGCCGGCGGCGCGTCCACGCTCAGGGCGAGGACGATGCTCTCGCCTTCCTCCGTCTTGATGCGCTTCAGCTCTGGCTGCTCGGGCGGGTCGCCGCCCTGGCGCTTGGTGGGCAGGGAGGCGGAGGCTGACGCGTGGGTCGCCAGCATGTGCAGAGGGCTCGCCGCCGCTGCGGAGAGAAAGCAAGTCAGGGCCCCGCTCTAGCCGAACCACGCCCCGCAGGGACCCCGGCACCCCAGGCCCGCGGAGCCCGCCGAGACCCCGAGGCACAAGGCATCGCAGCGGGTCACCACCTGCGTGGCAGCTGCTTCTGGTCCCTGGCACCTGCTGCGACAGACAGGAAGTGGCCTTGCTGTCGCAGCCGTGGGGCTGCAGACGTCCCCCCAGGCGGAGGGCCCTCACACCCCACCCCAGGGGGACGCTTCTGGCTCATCCCACAGGAGCAGGACGGCTCGTTCTGGTTGCGGGAGAGCAGCCAGCACCAAGTTCCCCACAGGTGCTGCTCACCTGCACGGCCAGGTCGGCACACAGGTGGATGGAGGGACAACAGGAAGAAAGGAGTTTGCACCTCGTAAAGGCCAAGTTTACAACTGCGATGCTGAGAGGTATGCTAACATGTCAACCTGGTAGAGCCACGGCACCCAGGTATCAGGTCAAACATTATTCTGGATGTTTCTGTGCAGGTATTTTTTTTAGATGACACTCAAATCAGTAAACTCTAAGATCACCGGCCATGGCTGGGTGGGCCTCGTCCAGTCGCTGAAGGACTCGGGAAAGGCCGGGGTCACAGAGGGGCAGAACTGCCCCTCCCACCCCCCCAGCTGCAGGGCGACTCTTCCTGTATCTCTGGCCCTGGCAGACTCCGCACTCGGCAGCCCCACGAGCAAGTGAGCATGCTCCGTGACCTCTCAGCCGACACCCCGCCTCTGTCCTGCCCTCTCCACCCACGCATGTTGGCTCCAGGCTCCGTTTCCCTGGAGACCCTGGCGCAGGCACCAATGGGGTCCTGCCACCTCCAGCTCCAAGCCACCTTCTGCAGCCTCGGGCCCGGGAGCCAACCCACAACGCCCCGGGGAGGGAGCCTGGACACACTGCCCCGGGTGGGCCTGGGCCCCGATGCGGAGCCTCAGTCCTTCAGGCCATCACAGACACCCCAGCGTGGACACACCTACAGGGTGGACCCGTCAAACATGACCACCGCGCCAGACACAACCACAAACAGCGCAAACCCTGCTCCCGGCTCCGCGGCACACTCTGTCCTGCTGCCCCATCTGGGCTGAGCCTGCCCGGCCGTAGGCACTAATGTGGCAGCACCTACCTGTCCTCCTCAGGGTGCCCCGGTCATGGACCTAACCTGCGTGGGTGGCTCCTCCCCGACAAGGTGGACGTGGGGCCCAGCCAGCTCCGGGAACTCGGCTGACTCGGTGCCCGAGCAGGGCAGCAGACAGAAACCGCGCTGCGCCTGGTCTGCGGGTGGCCAGGACAGTGCCCAGGCCACCCGAGTCCTGTCTCGGGTTTCCAGACGCAGCCCGACTGCCTCCTGGAGGTGCTTCCTATGGCTTTGCAGTGTGGGCTTTCCGTTATTTGTGCCTCTGGATCCAGCCAGGACCTGGGTAGGAGAGTGGCTCCCCCTGAAAACGCTCAGCCCCTCGGCAGCATGGGGGTTCGACTTCACTCAGGGTTCCCTTCTCCTCCTGCCCCAAGTGACAGACACCAGGACAGATGCACTGACGGGTAAATAGTGAGCACCAGAGGAGGTCACATGTGGTACCCTAAAGTAGGACACTGGGCTGAGGAAGAGGCCCAGAGCCCGACGCCAGTGGGAGGACCGGGGGCGGGACGCAGCTGTGTGGCACCCCGAAACAGCCTGAGCCTCACTCTCACCAGGACTTGGGTTAAGTGTAATCGATAACCTCACAGAACACAAGATGACATAAAAACCAATCAGAGACCTGAGCAACATAGTGAGACCCCGTTAATACAAAAAAATTTTAAAAATTAGCTGGGCGTGGTGGCACCTGTAGCCCCAGCTACTCAGGAGGCTAAGGCAGGAGGATGGCTTGAGCCCAGCAGTTTGAGGCTCCTGTGAGCTGTGATGACACCACTACACTCCAGTCCTCGCAACAGACCGAGACTCTGTCTCGGGGGAGGAAAAAAAAAAGTTTGAGGACGTTGATTGCAACCCTTATGGATGACTTTGAAAAGTTCAAGACTTCCATGGAGGAGGTCACTACAGATGCAGTGGAAATGGGAAGAGAACTAGAATTAGAAGTGAAGCCCAAAGGTGTGACTCAACTGACGAAATCTCAGGATAAAACTTGAACAGGTGACGAGTTGCTTCTTATGGATAAGCAAAGAAGAGTGGTTTGTTTTTTTTTCCTTCTGAGACAAAGTTTCACTCTGTTCCCTTGGCTAGAGTGCTGTGACATCAGCCTGTTTTACAGCAACCTCAAACTCCTGGACTCAAGAGATCCTCCTGCCTCAGCCTCCCGAGTAGCTGCGACTACAGGCACGTGACACTGTGCCCAGCTAATATTTTTTCTATTTTTAGTTGTTTTTGCTAATTTCTTTCTATTTGTAGTAGAGACAGGGTCTCGCTCTTGCTCAGGCTGGTCTCGAACGCCTGAGCTCAAGCAATCCTCCCGCCTCGGCCTCTCAGGGTGCTGGGATTACAGGCATGAGCCACTGCGCCCGGCTAGAAAGTGGTTTCTTGAGAGGGAATTTACTCCTGGTGAAGACGCTGTGAACACTGTCGAAATTACAACAAAGGATTTGGCATATTACATAAACTTAGTGGAAAAAGCAGCAGCAAGGTTTGAAAGGGTTAATTCTAATTTTAAATGAAGTTCCACTGTGGGTAAAATGCTATCAAATAGCATAGCATGCCACAGAAGAATCTCTCGTGGATGGAAGTGTCAATCAATGTGGCAACTCCACTGTCTTATTTTCAAAAATCGCCACAGCTGCCCCACCTTCCGCAACCCCCTCCCCTCAGCCAGCAGTGTCGGCACCGAGGCAGGATGCTCCCCAGCAGAGAAGACAACCCGCCGAAGCCTCAGGGGACCCCTGGTGATGTTTAGCAGCGAGTATTTTTGTATTAAGGTATGTACATCGTTCTCCTAAACAGTGTTAGTATACATGTAAAAAACTACGCTACACGGTGGCTCACGCCTGTAATCCTAGCATCCTGGGAGGCTCAGGCGGGAGGATCACTCAAGGTCAAGAGTTCGAGATAAGCCTGAGCAAAAGCGAGACCCCATCTCTACTAAAAATAGAAACAAATTAATTGGCCAACTAAAAATATATAGAAAAAATTAGCTGGGCATGGTGGCGCATGCCTGTAGTCCCAGCTACTTGGGAGGCTGAGGCAAAAGGATCACTTGAGCCCAGGAGTTTGAGGTTGCTGTGAGCTAGGCTGACGCCACGGCACTCACTCTAGCCCGGGCAACAGAGTGAAACTGTCTCAAAAAAAACCAAAACCAAAAACACTACAGTACAGTGTAAACACAACCTTTATATACACTGGGAAACCAAAAACTGGTGTGGCCTGCTCTACTGTGGTGGTCTGGAACCAAACCCACAGTGTCTCTGAGGTACACCGTCTGTCTGATACGAGTCTAATACCTAGAATACATAAAAATCCTACAACTCCAAAACAAAGAGATACAACACCCAAATTAAAAGATGGCACCGGACCTAAGCAGACATTTCTGCAGAGGGGACATTCAAACCACCACAGACGCAGGACCAGACGCCCAACACCACTGGTCACCAGGACACACAAGTCAAAGCCACCACGAGGCACCAGCTCACGCCCACAACACCAAAATGATCGTGACAGAAAACAAGTAGGAAGTGAACAAGTATTGTTTGTCCACAAGCGAAAATGGACAAATAGGAACGCCATTGTTAACAGGAATGTGAAAAAGTCCCCCTGCTGTGAGAAAGTTTGGTGGTTACCCAATAAACTAAACACAGATTTACCATATGACGCAGGAATTCCACTCCTAGGTCCAAAAGAGATGGAGACAGGGATTCAAGCAAATACTCGTGCGTGAATGTTCTAGCAACACGACTGGCAATGGCCTAACTGCAGAAACAAACTGAGGACTGAACACACAGCATGTTAAAAGTATTTGGCCACAAAGATGAATGCAGTACTGATAAAAGTTATGACATGGTGACCCTCAGACATGTCATGCAAAGCAGAAGCAGCCAGACAGGAAAAGCCACAGATCTGATGGCTCCATGCATAGGACAGGGCCGGGACGGGTGAATCCAGAGAGGGACGGCAGGTCAGAGGTTCCCAGAGACCTCGGGGAGGGGGGTATAGGGGTGGCTGCTTACTGGGGTGGCTGCCCTTTTGGGATTTGAAAATGTTTTTAATTAGATAGGTGTGATGGCTTCAAAACATTGTGACTGTCCTTACTATCCATGAACTGTAAACTTTGAAAGAGTTAAAATGGTAAATTTTATGTTATGTATATTTCACCTCAATTGAAAAAAAAAAAAAGAATCAATAATTTGAACCCTAATGAGCTACTAGGTATAAAGGAATTGTTATTAAAAGTATAATGACAGCATTTTGCTTATCTATTCAAAGAGAATCCTAGCCAGGTGTGGTAGCTCATGCCTGTAATCCCAGCACTTTGGGAGACCCAGGCAGAAAGATTGCTTGGGGTCAGGAGTTTGAGCCCAGCCTGGGCAAAACAGTGATATCCTGTTTCTAAAAAAATTTTTAAAAAAGTAGCTGGGTGTGGTGGCACACATCTGTAGTCCCAACTACTAGGGAGACTGAGGCAGGAGGATCACTTGAGGCCAGGAGTTTGAGACCAGTCTGGGCAACATAGCAAGACACTGTCTCTACAAAAAAATAAGAAAATCAACTGGGTGTGGTGGCACACGCTTGTAGTCCCAGCTTCTTGGGAGGCCTAAGGTGGCAAAATCGTTTGTGCCCAGGAGTTGGAGACTGCACTAAGCCTGGGCAACAGAGCAAAACCCTGTCTCAAAAATAAAAATAAAATAAACAGCAGAGCTTCTGATTATCAAAATGTGCTAACAACAACAGACATCACTTTCCCTTCTCAACAGGGAAGGAGGTCAGAATTCGGGTCACCCGAGGCGTGGCCCTCACACCAGGTACCGACACCGCTGAGGAGAGCCACTCCCAGGTACGCTGCGACGCGATGGGTCTTCCTTAACGCCGGCCCACCACCTCCCCTTCCTCCACAGCTCCCCTCCACCGTCCCTGGGAGGGAGCAGAGACAAAGGAATGTCGGAATACACTGGTGCTGGGAAGCTCGGTTATCATCTCCTGGAAATAAATCCTTTCTCAAACCAAGTGGTTTAAGTCAAAGGTGTCAACCAAACTAAACAGTCAGTAGGACTTCCCACTGAGATCAGCTAACGGCATTTGTTAAAAGGTCCCGGAGTGACTTTCACATGTAACTGGGAGGAGCTTCAGCATCTCCTCTGTCCCTCCTCTGTCTGTCTGCTTGTTTTAGAGACAGGGTCTTGCTCTGTCACCCAGGCTGGAGTGCAGTGGTGTCCTCATAGCTCCCTGCAGCCTCTAACTCCTGGGCTCCAGTGATCCTCCTGCCTCAGCCTCCTGAGTAGCTGGGACTACAGGTGCCACCGCCACGCCTGGCTAATTTTTAAAAATTTTTTGTAGAGGTGGGGTTTCACTAGGCTGCCCAGGCTGGTCTTGAACTCCTCGGCTCAAGCGATCCTCTCAGCTGGGCCTCCCAAAGTGCTAGGATTACAAGTGTTTTCTTTAAAGTCTTGATATAGTAAGCAATGCATCTTGAGAAAAACTTTAAAAATTTTAATGTGTTTTCATAAGAATTTATTACATTTTTGATTTCAATCAATTCTGTAGTAATAGATAAGTCAATCCTTTTACTCACAAATACATCTTAATATTTATATCTGTACTTTTTCTCTCTGGCTGCAAAAAATGTGCAATTTTATATCTATTTTATTTTATTGCTATAGTGGAAAGGCAGGATTAGCGCATCTGAGCACAAGGATGCACGTGACTCGCACGGTCCAGGGCGCGCGTGCCGCGGCCAGCCCAGGGACGGGGCGGGGCTGCTGTGGGCTAGTCACAGCTGATTTACAGCCCAGGAGGACACTTCAAATAATGGAGTAAACGCTTTCACTTTAAAACACCAATACTTTCAATAGTGGAAAATTAAAACCCTTGTTTAAATTTACTAATAGACTGAAACATTTTAGTTTCCCACTTAGATACGTGAAAGGAATACAGTCTTCAAACTCCCTCTAAAAGCAAGGCCTCCGACCGCGCCGGTGCCTCTGGCAGCCCTGATGGGGTGGGCGCACGTCCCTGGCCCCCACCCGCCGGGCCTGTCTGGTGGAAAATGGGGGGCGCTGACCCCCTCGACCTCGGGAGCTCCTGGCTGCCTGCGCCACACGCCTCGACGCTGGGAAGAGCGACCAGGGCCTCTGCCTTCAATCTACACCCAGCTGCTGTGGGGCCACCAGGCTGCTGCCCTGGGCTGCCTGGGGCCAGAGCCGGTTATCCAGAGAAAAGCAGAACAAGGCCTGTGGGGACACAAGCCTGAGGAAAAGGCATTTTAAGCTGGTAACTGACTGCTACCCTCCTTTTTTTTTTGAGACAAGAGTCTCACTCTGTTGCCTGAGCTAGAGTACCTAGCTCACAGCAACCTCCAACTGGTGGGCTCAAGTGATCCTCCTGCCTCGGTCTCCCAAGTGGCTGGGACTACAGGCACGTGCCACCATGCCCGGCTAATTTTTTCTATGTAGTTTTAGTTGGCCAATTAATTTCTATTTATAGTAGAGACGGGGTCTCGCTCTTGCTCAGGCTGGTCTCGAACTCCAGACCTCGAGCAATCCTCCCGCCTCGGCATCCCAGAGTGCTGGGATGACTGGTGAAAGCCACCACACCCGGCCTGCTACCCTTTTAAAGAGAGCACCGTGTGGCACAGAGTGCCGCGTTGGGCCGGGAGCCTCTGATGCTACTGCTTGAGGTCCTGTGGGTGCTGGGATCAGCCCACACCTGCCGCATGACACGGGAGGCTGCACACACCTGGGCTGGGCCGCTGCTGGCGAAGCCTGTCAGCACCGGCTCTGAGGACCCTGAACTCCTGCGTCCACTTAGGACTCTGACCCTCTGCACAGCTCTGCAGGGCGGGGTGGAGGTGGGTCGCCGTGCTGAGGCGGTGGCTGTCTTCCCACTGTCCGAGTCAGACACTCGTGGCCCTACTGCGCGGCCTCCAAAGGGCTTTCAGAGCACAGGGCAGCAGAGCAGCATTCTCTACTCCCACCATCAGCAACACCCTCGAGCAAATGCGGTCCGGCCCGACACAGGGGACCCTGAAGTCACGTCCTACTGTCGGATTTCAGGCTGCTGCCAGCCCACACCAGCTATCTACAGAAGTCGAGGGTGTGTCTCTCTCAGGGTGTCGGAAGCCCACATCTCTCCAGTGGGAGTCCACAACAGCGGCTCCCACAAACACCCCCTAGTTCTCCTAGTAACGGCAGCAGTATTAGATTTCCCGCAGCTTAGAAACACAAACATTTCCTCAGAGACAAAACTAAAACTAACAGAACCAAAACACCAAACGCCTCCTCTCAGGGAGCCGAAGTTTCTTACCGTTGTTCACTGGGCCATGGCCCGCCGTGGGGACTGGCACCACATGAGTCCCGTTCTGCGTTACAGTTTTTATTGGTAGCTGGTGTTGGCCTAGAGGTGCCTGCTGTACGATGGTGACCGTCTGGACAGGGGTGGGCTGTGATGGCTGAATGATCCGGCTAGCAGCGCCTAGCGTGGCATGGCTAATTGCGGGAATAGGTTCTACTTTCACTGAAATTAGAAGAAAAGGAAAAGAAATGAAACAACGCCAATTAATATTACTTAAAAGCTAATAGAAATCTTACCAGTTTAAAATAACATACTCAAATGCTATCAGCCCTATTGTAAAATGTCTTTTTTTAGAGACAGGGTCTCACTCTGTCAACCTGGCTGGAGTGCAGTGGTGTCACCACAGCTCACTGCAGCCTCCAACTCCTGGGCTCCGGGCATCCTCCAGCCCCGGCCTCCCAAGTAGCTGGGACTGTCTTTAGAACTAACAATAAATTAGAAAACGGGCCAGGATGAGCAACTTCGTGGGTCTGTCTCTAGGAGCACGAAGCTGACGGGAGCTGCCTGTCGCCGGCCCACCTTTCGCTTCCCTGTGATCTCCGTTCTCTTGTGGTTCGGCCTTAGGGGTGGCCAGCACAGCCGCCTGAGTGACCACGGCCTGTCCCGCGACAGTGTACGTGTTCGCTGGGGCCAGGCCAGCCACGCTGGTGACTGACACAGCTGGTATCTGGTGGACGACGTGAACGGTCTGCACCACGGGCGGCTGGGAGGTGGCGGTGGTCACCGGGGTTGCAACGGTGTAGGTGACAGGCTTGACCGCCTGTGGTAGCTGCCGCTGGACGGCGATTAAGACGGGCTGGCTGGACAGCGGGGACCCTGCGGACAGGAGACAAGCAGCGCTGAGGCACGTCATCCTTCGCCTCCCCACGTTCCCGCACGCACTTAAGAACAGGCCGGGTTTAAATTTAAAGCACAGGATGTGGCCCCATTTCACCTCACAAGGGTAAAGTTACAGATGATGAGAGAACTACAGTATTTTAATAGGCACGTTTAATTCTCATCCTATACTCAACTGCTATTAATGCAATTTCTGCTCTATTTAGATTTCTGGTAACACCTCTTTCCACAGGCCTTTCTTCGTGAAAGAGGAAATGTCTTACACAGTTTCTCAGTGAAGACATCAGTTAGGAGAGATGACAGAGGTGCAGTCCTTTAAAATCATGTTCGGTTCTTTGCTTTAATAAAGTTACCGGAGGGAGGAAGGAAGGAAATGTCAATACACGATACAAGAAACGGCCTCCATGGGCCTAAAAGCCCAGGGCCACACCCACCGAGGACCAACATCTCCACCTTGCACTGGGTGGAGGGAGCAGAACATTCAGGAACAGAGTTGGGCCACGACAGAGCCTGTGCCCTTGACCTCTGCTCTCTGGCCGGGGGCTGAGACTAAAGAGAAAGACGCCAGGAGCTGCTGCTGGGACGTGAGGGGCGCTCTGGGCCAGAACAGCTGGGATCCCAAATGATCGAAATGCACATTTTCTCAGCTATAACAGAATTGGTTTGGACACATTTCCACACTGCCTTTTTAAAAAAAATTCCTCAAGGCACACAGTTTTATTACTCCATATTATGACTTTGCAAGTAAACAGCAGAGTGTCCAGCTATTCATTAAACGGACATGTTACTGCTTCCAATCAGTGTCTAGTTCGTCTGACTATGGTTTCTCTTGGGGCGGGAGCCTTTTTCACAGATTTTTTGAAATACAAAGCAACTGAACAACAGGTTAATTCTAAATCATTTCAGGCATCTACACACGGTGTCATTTAAACAACACTCACTGTGCTACCAGTTTCCCAAGGCTTAGACAGCAGCATGCCGGTACCACAGACAAAGCATCAGACACCGGCACAAAGACACAGGCCTCTTCAGGAGGCCCGGCTGCGTCTGTGCCGAGCCCGTCCGCACCGACTCTCGCCGGGCGCCTCACCTGGTGCGCTCTGGGCAAACCGGGCTTCCTGGATGACGGCGAGCTTGGGCTGCGAGACGCCAGGCTCAGGCTCCAGGGGTGCTGGAGAGCCTTCCCTCGACAGGCTCTCGGGGGTCTGGGCGCCGCTGGAGTGAGCGGACAGCACTCCAGCGTGGTTGGGAGAGGCTGGGGCGCTCCTGCAGCACCAAAAAGACGACACTGTAGTCTGGCAAGTGACGCCCCCAAGGTGCTTCTCGTTCTAGTCAGCGCGCTTTGCAACGGGTGTCACTGTGTCCTGCCAACCTGCCGTGGCTGCCCAAGTCTTACACTGGGCAGTCCATGCAACCTGCACGGCCCGTGGGAGAGCCACAGGGGCCCCTCGCCAGCACGGGCCACAGGCCGCAGCCGTAGGAGAGCTCAAGGGGGCTTCGGACTTATGTCGTGCTCATTTCTTTGGCTAAAAACAGGATTAAGGAAGCTAAAAATGTATAATTTTAAAACCAGGCAAATTAACACTGTATGTAAGTCAACCGTGAGTCTAAGCAGCTAAAAGGTAGTTCCAAAGAACTTTCTACATGCCGAAAGAAGGGAAAATATCAATGTGGCGTCATCACAACTGCCGACTCAGGTAAGCGGTATCTAGTCGTGTTAACGGCACGCCATGAACTCAGTGACGCGACAACCACCAAGTGGGAGTGGGGTGTGAGTGAGCTCTGCCAACAACCCACATGTCCGCACGCCCGACACGGGAGCACACGGGTGGCACCCCACACTTGTCCAAACCCCCATCCCAACATTTAGTCATGATACCATCTGGCAGTTCCTTCAGGTTCAAAAGGAAAATTTACCAACACATTGAGGGTGAGTTTACTGACCATTCGGTGAGGACTTTCTGTGCCCCTTTGTTCCTTACCTAGAAGAGAGCGGTCCCAGAGGGGTTCTAAAGCAAGGCACGCCCCTAGGCCGTCTTTTCCTAAAAGCCTGCTCTATTAATTTGCTTTCAGAGGCAGGATCTATCCTCCAGAAGGAGCCTTTGCCTGGTTCTTCCTGGGAGCGTGGTACTTTGATGAAATAACGATTCAGAGAGAGATTGTGGCGAATTGAGTTCTATGAAACATAAAAAAATACGTAGAATTCATATATTTCTTTGCTAAGAAATAAAAACGTGCCCCGCAGAGCCGAGACCCAAACGTCCAGCCCTCGCAGAGCCCGAGCGCAACGCTGGCGGAAGGAGCCACCTCTTCCCCTCCGCGAGCGACCTCAGAGCGAAGCAGCCGCCCGCGGTGTGACCCTCCCCGGCGGCGCCTGGGGAGGACAGGACGCAGTGCGGTTAGCAGGTCAGCGCCCTGGGAGGCGGCCAGGGTGGCGAGGCTCCCCGCAGGGCGGGACACCAGTGACCCGACCGCTCCTGCTGTCATGGAGCTCTCCAGGTGGGGCCAGCGACCTCACCGCCAACCTCTCCCTGTGTGAGGACAGACAGAGCCGACAGAAGCCCCCTGTAAAACACTGTTTTGCACAGAATTACCTTACGGAATCCGTCATGCCATTTAAAGTAAACTAATCCAGTATGAAGTACGTGGCGAACCAGCAAAAGAGAAAAATGAGCAAAAGTTGAATCATAGACACCGTCTTCGGTAACAGTACACAGTTATAACTCATAAGGTTATAAGGTATAAAGGACAATCTCATAAGGTATAAAGAGAAAGCTCCCTCTCGACTGCTTGTCCATCGCCCTGTCCAAGGGCTGACGGATGTCCGAAGACGCCCCATGACCCGATTCGGCTGTGGCGTTCGGGGCGGAGCTGGGTGGAAGTCACGGACTCACACGGATACCTCATGAGTTTACACTAATGTATAAATTTAAAATTAAACTATTAAAGTAATAACTTGAAATTTGAGGCTATCCAAAATCATTTCTAAATTCCCAGGTGACTGTCTCATAGAATTGCAAGCCATGCCTGAAATTCCGAATTGCCAAGGTGGTGAAGAAGCCAAACATAGATGACACTTCACAGCCAATCTGGGGCTGGCCAGGGACCACAGGAGACACAGGCCATGACGTAGCGCCTCTGACCCCTGTGAGTGTGGTCACCTCATGGCCCACACACAGAGGCAAGAGAGGCTGCGATCTGTGAAGCCATTAGATGAGATACAAAACATTTTAACACAGGTAGTTGCTATGGTGCTTCATCGATGGGTTTACCTGATCACCGGCCTCTCCATCAATTTCTCCAGAAAACCAACTGCGACTGTCACTGGTGCCCCATCAGGGACAAAGAAGCTCAACCTTTGGCAACTGCACTCAAACTTTTTAAAGTTTGGAAGAGAAGGTAGATTCCAAGACCGTGGATTAAGAAAGGCAAACCTGGATGGGTAACGTGACACTCTCCACCGGTGAACAGGCCCGCCCCTACCGATGCCTCCCGAGGGCCCCAGTCCCCCGCAGGAACTCAGAGAGCCCGTCACACACAGTGTGTCAGTCCCCAGCGCAGGGGCAGCCTCGCTGACGGATGTCAGGAATCGGCACAGTGGGAATCCGGGAGCAGAAAAGGCTGCTTAGGGACCCAGGCTTTCATCCGTGGGGGAAAGACCTGACCACGAATGCTGCTCGTCACACCAACGTCACTTACGAGACAGGAAATGAACCCTGCAACCAGGGAGTTGCCATTTCTGTTCTGAACTGTAACAGAACCCGTCTGCCCCACACAGTGGGGTCCAGCCTCCTCTCTGCTCTAACCTGCGCCCCTTAACAGCAGTCCTATGGGCAAACAAGGCAGAATTTGTAACAAGTTACTTGTGATTCTGCAGCCAACCAGACTTCAGAAGACACGGGGAAGGAATGAGGGTCTTTTATTGCATCGTCCAAAAACATAGTTAGCATGACAAACACAGAATGAAGTAACTATTTCTAAGGTAATTTAAAGCCTTAATAATTTGATCAAACACAGGATGGATATTCCTTCGTTGTGCTGCTACATATATTAAAACCTCACTCTGGGAGACTGAGGCAGGCGGATCGTTTGAGCTCAGGAGTTCAAGAGCAGCCTGAGCAAGAGCGAGACCCTGTCTTTACTTTACAAAAAAAAAAAAAAAAAAAAATCAGCTGACAACTAAAAATATATAGAAAAATTTAGCCGGGCATGGTGGCGCATGGCTGTAGTCCCAGCTACTCGGGAGGCTGAGTCAGGAGGATCACTTGTTTGTGTGAGCCCAGGAGTTTGAGGTTGCTGGGAGCTGGGCTGACGCCACGGCACTCTAGCTGGGACAACAGAGTAAGACTCTGTCTCAAAAATAAAATCACACTGACTGGACTCTAGCGATTCAGAAATCGTTGTATAGTATTCAAAAAAGTGGGTTGTTATTCTTTCATGCCAAATATGAGGAAAAGGATGTGCGACACCGAGCAACCTCTCCGCCCACCCCTCCCCTTCCCGAGCACGTCCCCGCCCTCCCCGCCGGCAGCCAGCCTTCCAGAGCAGACCACCTCTCGGCTCTCCGCTTCTGTCTGATGCTGCCTGGCAGGGCACACTCCATGTGTGAACCGCACAGTCAGGACTTGCGGAGGGCGCGTCAAACGCTTCCAGAAGGCGGGGCTGAGGGTGAGTGGGGAGCCTGTTCCCTGCTGTAAAAAGAAACCAGCTCTGGTCCCTCTGGAGGGAGAGCCCAGCCTTTTCAAACTTTTCGTAGTCATGTGATTAATTCTGGGCTGGACAAAACTGTAAAATCATAAAAAATCATTCTGGCAGAAAAATGCAACCAAAGGAAAGAAATATCCCGCCTTTTCAAGAGGGTTATACAGACCACCTTGTTTTATCCTAGAATGTTCTCTGCAGATTAACCAAAAAGCTGTGCCGTGAGCAGACAATGCCAACTACCCAAACCGAGTCTGCAAGGCAGCTGCAGACTCCAGCGAGAGCCCCGATCGGGCACAGGGTTGTCTTCACACACATCCTCTCGGGAACTGGTGCTCGGCACGAGACTCAAGCGCCTGCCCAAATCCCGCTGGGGAGAGCAGGTGCAAGCTGGACGTTCACATTTTTTAAATGGGCTATTTGCCGACAGTTTTATTTCTCTCTCAAAAGAAAAGGAATGTGGCTCTTTTAAGAAATGATGGTACAGATTGGGCTTGGTGGCTCACACCTATAACCCCAGCACTCTGGGAGGCCGAGGTGGGAGGATCGCTCAAGGTCAGGAGTTGGAGGTTGCTGTGAGCTAGGCTGATGCCACAGCACTCTAGCCTGGGCGACAGAGTAAGACTTTGTCTCAGAAAAAAAGAAAGAAATGGGGGGATCGCGTTGGAAAGGCTGTTTGTTTTAAGCCACGAGGTAAGAAGTCAGCGTGAGGCCTGACACGTGGGGGCTGTGGGTGCAGTCACCGGGAGGGGCAGCTCAGAGAGTCTTCTGGCAGGAGCCAGCGAGGGTCAGGTTCCAACAGCAACGCAAGGCTGAGAGTAGAAAGAGCACGGCGTGCATGCGCTGAACTACAGGGCCTTGAGCGGGGGCCCACTCCTGCCAACCTAGCTGGAACCCGGAGGCGTGAAAGGTCCCGGGAACAGCCTTACTCAGGCAAGAAATGCACAGCGATCCTGACAGACCCTCATCTAGACAGAAAAGAAAACGTCTCAATAAAACCGGTGTAATAACAGCTCAAGTGAGAGGGCACTTAATTTGTAGTTAAGTTTGTAACTTACGCCCTAAGTGGGCTGTGAAGTCAATTCTGCACACGGGCAGGAATCGGTGTGCTCACGGGGTGGGAGGTGGGATCCGTGCCTCCCTGCCATGGTCTGGGGAACCCTGCCCCAGAGAGCTCCACTCCCCGAAAGGCCCATTCTGACTTCCTGACTCAGGCCCCAGAGACCAAGCCAGGGCCAGCCTTTACCCTTCCACCCTCTCCAGCAAGAAAACCTTTGTGGTGCTTCCAAGTGCTTCTCAAATAAATACAACCTACGAGAAACAGATTAAAGTCTAATTAAGCTTTTTAGAAACACCATTCCCCAAAGCCCCAGGGAACTGGTGTTTCAAGTCATCAGAATCCTGCACGAAGCGGCATTCAAGCTCGCATAGACCCTCGCAGCCTGCACAGCGGGCCACACACTACGTGGAGTTTCTCTCCTGGACAAAGCTGTGCTTACCACAACATGGATAAGTTACTGTCTAGTTCTGTTTTGTTGTTTTGTGTTTTTTTTTTTGCATTTTATATTTTAAGCACAACCTAACATTTAAAGATTAAAATATAGTAAATATGGCCTGAATTAATACATTACTATGTAATGTGTGAAGAGACCCTGACATGCAGCTAGATACAGAACTGTTCTCCAAATCCGTGTTTTCCTAACAGTCAACGAAAAAACACCCCCTTGCTGTTCAGGGGCGGGGGCGAGGTGGGTGGCCAGGTGGGCAAGAGTGGAGGCGGGTCTTACTTTGCACCTTCCACGACCAAAGACCCCGATCCCCTTACAAAGGAAATGTTGAATATTTGGTTGGCAGACTACTCTTACTATAGCATGTTTACACATCTACAGTCAGAAGTTTTTTCCCTTCAATAAACAGAAAGCAGTCTGCCCCTCCACCACGTCACTGGGCTATAGTGTTCCACAGACGTGTTTTTTAAAGCACCACTTACTCATGAGACCAAAGCCTCAAAGAACTCTGTAGCCATTCCTGGTTATTTAATGGATTCAAAAATCACATGCATATATATGTTTCTTCTCTCTTTTGTTACATTTTTAATATTCTGTATTTCAAACTTACCCTTTCCCAAAATGTTTCAATTAGTGAGGTTCTGCGGTATATCCAGTAAATGGCCACACAGACAGAAACAGAAAAACCTACACAATGTAGAAGATTAAAGATCACTGGTGCACCAGTCGACCAGCAGGAATGAGTATCTGACACTGATGTCAAAGTGCCCTCTGGGACAACCCAGGGCTGCGCCACAACCATCTGCTTTACACGCCGACCGACTGGAGGAGACGTCTTCTGAAAAACGTGTCCCTGGGCAGAATGGTTCCCGGGCGCCCAGTGGCTGGAGCAGGCGCGGAGGGCGGGGGAAAGCCAGAGTCAAGCCTGGGCTAGAGGCCTGACCCCTCCCACGTTTCAGATTGGTGAAATAAACTGCACTGGTCAAAGAGAAACAGAAGATCCATGCTTTGCAAACCCCACGCAGACATGTCAATTTCCACAACTATGTGGAACATGAAAACGTTAAGCATAGGGTTTCTTCCAGAACCATCCTTCCCTCTGTGCTGCGCGGAGCTCAGACAGAGCAGGGCAACTCAGGCCTCCAGCACCCTCCTCTCCCTCGTCGCCTTCTACGCTCTCAGCCTGCGCCTGGCCGGAATAAAGCAGCCCTTGATCTGCCTCGGCATTGAGGAGCCTCTATCAGACACGCAACAGCACCCAGTAACAAACCGAAACGATTTACCTGCCAGCCCTTGTCCGCAGTCCTGTAGTATGGGTAATTTTTAGTGATATGCGTATAGATTCCGTTTAGGGTGAGCTGTTTATCAGGAGCCATCGTGATCGCTTGTACTATTAATTGTGCATAGGAGTAAGGCGGCTTCGAATCATCCTATATTTAAAAAAGATGAGAGTATTGAAGTTATTGTTTTTTACTAAATTTACTGAAATTAGGGATTTGTGGTGTTTTTAAGTGTTTCTCTGATAATACTTCACTTTCCTTACTATAAAAGTAATATAATTTGAAAATTTAAAGGAAACAAATGGTAAAGCATAGATCAGTATGAAAAAGAACACCAAAAAAGTCACATAAGGAGGAAACCCAAACATCACAAATGGAAAAAAAAAAACCAAGGAAAGCTGCTCGGCCTTGGCGGAGCGCGGCCCTGCCGTGTCCCCCAGGGGTGACCGGGGGCGGGGGCGGTGGGGGGGCGCTCGGAGGCTGGCTCGGCCAGAGCAGACGTGGGCAGAGCAAATAGCACACCCTGCCGGGCGCAGCTTCCCAGGCACCAGAAGCCAGCCAGAGTGCCCAAAGCCACAGGACCACCCAACGCCCCTCCACCGAGGAGCCCTCACACGCCCCCTCATCACATGGCTGAGTGTGAGTTAGCTCAAACCAGGGCTCAGGCCGGCGGCGTCCCGGGCAGATGCTGTTCTACCACGCACACCCCAGTGAGCTGGAGTCCTGGTCCAGCTTGTTCAAGGCCACGGGTGGTTTGAGCCCCCGTGGCAGCTCAAAACACACACACAAGCACAACCAACCCCCTGGGCAGAGAGGCGCCACCCCTGCTCCTGCACTTCCAGGAAACACACACATGAGCACGGATGAGTAGCAAAACACGATGCTGAATGAAAAGAGCTAATTTGTAAAAGAGCACATTCAAAATGATACTATTTATATGCATTTTTAAACTGAACAATTATAGAAGTAAAAGGTCAGTGGTGGTGGCTCACGCCTGTAATCCCAGCACTCTGGGAGGCTGAGGTGGGAGGATGGCTTGAGGCCAGGAGTTTGAAGCCAGCCTCAGCAACACAGCGAGACAAAAAACAGGACAAAAAAGGTAAAAGAACAGGCCAGCTAACAGACAACCAGCCAGGACGTCAGCCGTACCAGGGTGTCAGGGAAGGAGTAGCTTCTTGCACAGGTGCCTGCGCAGCACGGGCCGTGTGCTTAGCGCTGAGAGCTAGTGGTGGGCATCGGGGCGTTGTTATTCTTTAAACAGAAAGACTCAATCGCCTATAATCCAGCACCCAGAAGACCCCCCCATCCCCACTTTTTTTGTTTTCAAGTGACATGGTCTCGCTCTGTCGCCCAGGCTGGAGTTGCCATGGTCTGATCACAGCTCGCTATAACCGCCAGCCGCTAGGCACGAGCGATCCTCCTGGCCTTGGCCTCCCCAGTAACTGGGACGACAGGTGCCACAACACCCCGTTTCATTCCTTCTTTTACACAACTAACAAAGCCTTCATCACTATGTTTATGCTCTTGCTGTATTTCCTGGTGACCTTTTGTTTATGGGTATCTAAAAACTTTTCAAAAAGAAAAATATATAACAGAGAAGTTCAAAGACATCTGTGTGGGCTGAACCAATTCTGTAAGCCGAGCGTCAGCACAGCAGCCGAGACAGAAGGCAGCCTGAGTCCCAGATGCTCTCAGTCACGCCCCTACCTCTCAGAGGGGCTGCCATTAGTCCTGAACTTCTATAGTAATCACAATCTTGCTATGATTTATTAGAAGTTCTACCACCTGAACTGCACCCTGAAACAACACAATTTAGACTTGCCCGATTTCAAACCTGACAAAAGCAGAGTTGCACAGAATGCAGCCCTGTGCCTGCTGCAGGCCCAGCGTGGACACTGCTATGCCATGCTCTGCGTGGATGTGCCACGTGTTAGAAACACGCAGAGCACTGCCACGCACAGCTCCACTCTCTCTTTTCCACTCAGCATCAAGACAAGGGCGCTTTCCTGTAAGTAAACACGCTGTACTCTGGTCCCCACCACCAGTTGTTCCCTGTGGGGCACTCGGGCTGCTCTAATCTCCTGTTTCACATAAAGTCTTGTCCATTTCCCTTGGACCAAGTCCCAAGGGAAACGACCCAGTCAAAGAATAAAAACACACAGGGCCAGAGTGTAACCACCAGAGGACGGAGGTGTCCTCCCGAAAGCTGTGTGTCTGTGTGGCCTTCGGACCTCAAGACAGTCCTGGTAAGCTCTGTCAGTTGTTTCCTGGGACACGAACGCGTGTGAGGGCCCTGAGGACCAAGACGTTCTCTCGTCGTCTGCTATCAGCTCAGCTCTCAGTGCCTGGGCCTATGGCTACCCCTGGGGAAGCTTTGGCTGCGAGCGGAATGACAAAGACGCGGAACCCAACACCAAGAACACACTCACCAGCACGACCTGCCTGCACCCGCAGGGACACCCACTGCGCTGGATCACCACAGCCCGCGCCCCTCCAAGGGCCCGGAAGGGGGCTGCTGCTGGACACGCTGAGGACAGCCTAGCCACAGCTCCACCATCACAGAACACTTACCTTGGGGCTGTCTCCACCGGAAGCTTCCTTTTCATTCTCTGGCTGCGAGTTTTCAGCCATTAAATTGAGGTCAGATGGTATCACGCGGCCCATTTTGTACCCTGAAGACCCCGCTCCCCGGGGGCTGGATGGGCAGGAGTTGGCAGCGCTGTGGGGAGAAGAGGTGGCTGTTCTCAGTCTATCACAGAACACACATCACACTGCGCTTTGACAGCTGGCTGTCATTTCAGGGAAAACTAACAGGAAAATCTTAAAAAGAGAACATCAGTGTTTCCTATGGAAAAAACAGACTCTTACCAAGTCTCTGAAGTTCCAGGTCACCCCAAGCAGCAGTGTGGACCCAGGGTGTTTGCATTCACACACGTCATCTCGTGACACTGTGAACAAACTCTCACGGGAGCCAGTAGCCCACTCATCTGACCAGTGAGGAAACTGAGGCTCCGGGTGCCCCAGAAAACACCAAAGACACAAAGCGACACGCTGTGGGTCCAGGGCTTGAGTCTGGCAGAGGGGCAGAGTCCACGGAGCTCTCAGCTCTCAGAGGAGCCAGGCCAGGCCACGACGGGCACCAGCAAGGATGGGGGGTGCAGGGAGCGCAGCAGGACCGCCGGCCGAGGACTCGTGAGTCGGGTGGCACGGCGGCACTGCCTCGAGGACGGTGGCCGTGGACACTGACGCTGGCTCGGGCTGTGGCCACAGGGCCCAGAAGCAGTGGCAGGTCAGGCAGACACACCCCGAGGCAGAAGCAGACGCCTGCGCCTAAACACGTCCTTGCCCCACAGGCTGGGCAAAGGACTATTCTGCTTCTTGATCTCGGTGCTCATCACATCTGTGAGGAGCTTCGTATCTGGTTTATGCTCCATTTTCTGCACGGTGTACTTCAACAAAAAGAATGAGCCACTGATATCAAGGTTATTTTAAAAATCCAGTAAGTTAAATAGGTGTCTAGTGGGGGAAAAAAAAAGAACTATTGCAAATATATAGAAAGTTACTAGAAAAAGTAACCAAGAAGCCTAACAGTCGTTGCCTCTGAGAAACTGAAGTGGAGGCCCAGGGGCCTCGGCGTGGGGAGGGCCACACACCATCGCCCGCGCCCGCCGCCAGGCGCCTGGGGTCTGCACGAGCCTGTGTCAGACACTCGCCCACCAAGCAAGTGCTACTGAATGCCCGCTGATGTGCTTAACGCACTGGAGACAGAATGGGAGGAACAGGAAAGACTCAGAGCGTCTACACACTATGAGCATAAAACCCAGCCAGCATTTAAGCAGCCCAGGCTACAGGCAAGTGTGGTGCCCGACACCAACAGCGGCCGCCCCAGACAGCACCTGGCACGGAGTGGGGGCTGGAGTCCACCTGGCCACTCCCTCCGTTTAACAGATAAATAAATGCACCAAAGATACTTTTCCAGAAGGCCTATTATTTCTTTCAATTTTTTTTATTGTGGTAAAGATAAACATGACATAAACTTTACCATTTAAACCATTCTTCAGTGTGTAGTTCAGTAGCATTGAGCACATTCACACTGCTGTGTGACCATCACCATCACCATCCCTCTCCAAGACTTGCTCATCTTATAAAACTGACACTCTGCCCCGTTAGACACAACGCTCCACCCCCACCCCCAGGCCCTGGCAGCCACTCTGTTTTCTGTCTGTGACTCTGACTGCTCAGGGACCTCCCGCAAGTGAAATCAGACAGCACGGTCCTGAGTAACTGGCTTACTTCACTGAGAATGATGGCCTCAGGGTCAATCCCTGGTTTATCTATTAGCATGTGTCAGGAGTTCCTCTTTAAGGCTGAACATTATTCCATTGCACAGATACTACATGTTGTCTGTCCATTCATCCGTCAGATACTTGGGCCGCCTCTACCTTTCAGCCGTGGTGAACAGTGCTGCTATGACCTCGGGCGTACAAACGTCTCCTCGACACCTGCTCTCAGTTCTCTTGGGCACATACCCAGAAGAGGAACTGCTGGATTGCACGGTACTCCGTTTCTAGTGTTTGAGGAACGATCACACCGTCTTCCACGTGGCTGCGCCATTTCGCATTCCCACCATCAGCGCACTGGGCTCCGGCTTCTCCACACCCTCACCAACACTACTTCCCTCGCATTTACAGTGGCCATCCCAGTCGCTGAGGCGGCATCTCACCATGGTTCTGATTTGCATCTCCCTGATGACTAGTGACGTTGAGCATCTCTTCACCTGTTTATTGGCCCTCTGTGCATCTTCTTCAGAGAAATGTCTTTTGCAGTTTTAACCTGGGGCTTGGCTGGTCCAAAGGTAGCAAGTTAGCTCACTTTGTTGTTCACAGGTACAGACTGAACTTGTCCTGCCACCTTCCCCTTCTCACTACAGCACTTCACCAGTCTATGCAGATAAATAACTGCATCTTTGTCTTTTTGTTGCTGAGTTTTAAGAAGTTCTCAATACCCACTGGATATCAATCTTTTGATAGATACGTGATTTTCAAATACCTTCTCCCGTTCCATGGACTGCCTTTTTGTTCTGTTTATATTATCTTTTGATATACAACATTTTTAGATTTTGATGAAGTCCAACTTGTCTTTTCTTAAAAAGACAAATATCTTTGTTATCTGTGCCGTTGGTGACAAATCCAAGAAATCATTGCCAAATCCAAGTGTCTTGAAGCTTCTGTCCTATGTTTTCTTCTCAGAGTTTTACAGTTTTAGGTCTTACGATTAGGTCTCTGATCCACTTTGAGTTAACTTTTGCACATGCAATAAGTTCAGGGTCTGACTTCATCTTTTGCACATGGATATCAAGCTTTCCTGGTACTGTCCGTTGAAAACTCTGTCCTTTCCCACTGTATGGTCTTGGTGCCCTTGTCGATGATCACCTGACCACCCACCTGAAGGCTCATTTCTGGCCTCTCTGTTCTACTCCCCTGGTCTGTGTGTCTGTCTAGGCCACTACCATACTATTTTTTTTTTTTTTTGAGACAGAGTCTCACTTTGTTGCTCAGGCTAGAGTGCGTGCCATGACGTCAGCCTAGCTCACAGTTTCTCAAACTATTGGGCTCAAGCAATCCTCCTGCCTCAGCCTCCCGAGTAGCTGGGACCACAGGCATGTGCCACCATGCCCAGCTGATTTTTTCTATATATATTAGTTGGCCAATTAATTTCTTTCTATTTATAGCAGAGACAGGGGTCTCGCTCTTGCTCAGTCTGGTTTCGAACTCCTGACCTTGAGCAATCCGCCCGCCTTGGCCTCCCAGAGTGCTAGGATTACACACGTGAGCCACCGTGCCTGGCCCACACTGTTTTCATTATTACAGCTTTCTACTAAGTTTTGAAATTGGGAAGTGTGAGTTCTCCAGCTTCAATCTGCTTTTTTAAGATTGTTTTGGCTATGTGAGGTTCCTTGAGATTCCACATGAATTTTAGGGTGGGCTTTTCTGTTTCTTTTCTTCCTTTCGTTTGTTAGAGATAGGGTCTGGCTCTGTTGCCCAGGCTGGAGAGCAGTGGCGTGATCATAGCTCACTGCAGCTTTGACCTCCTGTGCTCCAGTGATACTCCTGCCTCAGCAGCTAGGGCTACAGGTGTGCACCACCATGCCCAGCTAATTTTTATACTTTTTGTAGAGACAGGGTCTTGCTATGTTGGTCTCAAACTCCTTGTCTCAAGTGAACCTGCTGTCTCAGCCTCCCAACGCACTACAATTACGGGTGTGAGCCACCATGCCCAGCCAGGTTTTTCTATTTGTGCAAAAACTGTCATTTATGACAAAGAATTTAACTTGACAGGGAAAAAAAAAGTTACTGGGATTTTGACAAGGATCACGCTGAAGCTGTAGATTGGTTTGGGTAGTACTGACATCTTAACAACACTAAGTCTTTCCTATGCACAAACATGGGGTGTGTTTCCATTTATTTATGTCTACTTAATGTCCAGAAGACCTATTATTGATGCTGGTTTTTAAGATAAAAAACGTAAGCATGCAATGTAAAGGTAGAACCCAGAGAAGTCCGAGTGCCCTCAGGCAGCCACTTAGAAAGGCCAGCTCCAGGAAGACCAAGAGGGTCCGTCCCTTCTCTGCCTCCCAGCCCTGCTAAGTGTACAAACCCAGATGGTAGGACCCTGGCACATGTTTATCTAATGTGTTCATTTCACACCAAAGTCCAACATCACCTACAGCTGGGAAGATGCCCACGTTGCCTACTCGACCAGCCGGCCCAGGGTCCACCAGAACCACTAGACTGGGGCTGGGCTGAGCTCAAGCTCTGTCCCCATGGTCAGAGTCGGGCTTCCTACCGACCGCACACGGCAACTGGACGCACTTAGAGAACAGCATCCAACACACACTTATGGGTCTGTGGCTGTTCCTCACCCTGAGTTACTCTCCCCCGAGAGCTCTACATGAACCCAACTGCAGTGCGCTAAGTTCCAGGCTCTGCCCAAAAAGGGCCAGCGGGTGTGCTTGGAAGACACCTGGGTCTCTCTTGGGACATCACGAGAACACAAGTTGGTCACTTTGATGTGGTCAAACCAAAGGACATGTTTTCAGAATTCATGTGAATTGTAGCAAACTAGAAATATTCAAAATTAAAATTAAAATGTACATCATACTTCAGACCAATATTACAAATCATCCGCCCATTCAATTTACACTCCAATAGAAAACAGCTGTCAGTGGGAACCAGGAACATCTGGGAACTGCACTTGCCAACGCAGGAAATGCAGGGCGAGGTCTTCAGAACCTCGGCGGCACCCTGAGCACCCGAGACATCCCTCCCTCCACACGAGCAGTCCAGGGAAGGCGAAGGCCTCACCGGGGCCTGTGACGCTGACAGGGTGCTCACCTGATGGTCCCCGTGGGGGAGGGGAGGGGGCTGATGAGGTGGGCCATGGAGTCTGGAATGTTGATGGTCAGGGGCGAGATGTGCGGCTGCACGGCCTTCACCGGGGACTCGGGCGCCTCCTGCTTCTCCCTCTTCTCACTGGACAAGGCAGTGAACGTTATCTTGATGTTCGTGCTTGGAAACCGGAACGTGCACCTGGAACAGAGGAGCCCGAGGTCAGCGCCGGAGCAGGAGGCAGCGTCCCCGAGCGTCCCCAGGCACCACAGCATGTGAGGACACACGTAACACTGCAGAGCTCACTCAGCTCGCCACATCGTCACAAGTCGCTTAATGGATAAAACCACAGGTGAGGTGTCCGGTGACTTTGAAACATGAACAGACAAAACACTACTTCGACCAGCCAAAAGTATAGGCCCAAGAGAGACCACCACCACTTGATACGTGCTGCTCCCTTTGAAACAAATGCACAGATATGATTCAGGTCTTAGTGGATTCAAAACAAAACTCAAATGCCACTTAGCATGTATTATTCCTTTCAAAATAAACGTACAAGTATATCTGGGTCATCAAGAATAGACAATTTTGTGGTAGTTTTCTTATATAAGAAAGAAAAATCATTCTTTGTCTTAAAAAAAAAAAATCCTGCCACCATCTTCACTAGGCAAGCAAGAGCCAGAGATACTAAATCATAGGCGGAAAGGTTCTCAACATAATACTCGGGTTCACATTTAACATAGCTTCCTTGACATGACTCAAGTATATTTAAAGAAAAGAAAAAAAAAAAAAAAAACAGTGTAATGAAGCCAAATACCTTCAAAGAATAAAATTCAAAAATAGCCCCACGGACTCTCAGAACCTCCAAGTCTCAGTTCCGTGCCCAGTTAGACACACTCTGCCTGTCCACGGCCGGCCCAGCAACGAGCCGGTGCCATTCAGCTCAGCTCACGACCGGCGATCTTCCTGCCGGCAGGGTCCCTCCCGGCCTGGGAGGTCAGTCCTCGATGCAGACCCAGGGGATGGAGAAGAACCTAACAGAGCAGCACCTCCTTCCGTGTGTGCAGGACACCACTCTCTCCTGCTCCTCCCTGGCAGAGGCTCCTTCCCAGTCCCCCACTGGATGCTCCTCTTTTACCCCTCCCCCATGTTCAGTGCCCCGCCCAGGCCCAGCTGCTCCCGCCGCGCAGACCCAGCCCGGACAAGGACTTCAGGACTCTGGGCAGAGCTCCACACACACGCCCACGACTCCCAAAGCCCTGCTTCCAGCTCAAGTGGCCCCTTGCACTCTGGACCCCCCTCCAATCGCCTGCCAACGCCTCCATCCGCACCCACACTGGGGTCGCAAACAAGACTCCCAGCCCGGGCTCCCCGTGCAGGCGCCCATGGAGTTGCCCGATCCACTCACTGGGCTGTTAGCTTTCACCTCCAAAACACTCATCTTCAAAACCACAAACGTGTGCTCTGCCAAAGTCCCTTCTAAGATACTGAAGAACCAAGCCACCTTCTTCCCTTGTTCACCCTCTAGGAGAAAATGTTTGCAAATCACATACCCAACAAAGGACTCTCACCCGGATGACATAAGAACTATCCAAAGTCAACAACGAGAAAACAACCCAATTAGAAAATGGGCAAAAGAGTCACACAGACACTTCACCAAATCTACACATAAAAGGTGTCCAGCATCACTGACCATTAAGGCCATGCAAATTAAGACCCTCATGAGATACCACTGAAGACCTACGAGATGGGTAGAATTTAAAAGACTGACAACACCAAGCGTTGGTGAGGATGTGCAGAAAGAGACCTCTCCTCTGTTGCTCATGGGAACGTAAAAGGGTTCCCCATCAGCACCCAGAAAATCTGCCTGGCAGTTTCTCATCAAGCCAAACGTACACAGATCACGTGACCAAGCAATTGTACTCCTGGGCGTTTATCCTGGAGAAATGAAACCTGAGTTCACACAAAGCCGCACACAAATGTGCACAGCAGCTTGTTCCTAATGGCCCCACACTGAGGACCGCTCCCGCGCCCGTCAGCAGGGAGCAGGTAGACCTGGCTCCCACACAGCAGCTGCACTGTGGGGCGGGAAAGGCCAGGCCCCGAGAGCTATGCCCTGTGCGATCCATCTCTCCGACGTTCTCAAAACGACGACGTCACAGACAGCAAGGGCACAGGCTGGTGGCCAGGGCTGGGGGAGGGTGGCCAGGTA